>PVKA01018904.1:31046-43087 GCA_004027165.1 Ctenomys sociabilis | reverse complement strand
TAGCAAATCCGTTTGAGTGAAAGTCAAAATAGACTTTCTGACCTTAAAGACACCATTGCAGTTAGTGAAAACATAAGCAAAGATCTCTTAAAAACAAGTAGGATGCAGGAAAAAATAATTCAACACCTGCAAGATGATGCAAAGATGAACAATGTGAGACTAATAGGCATCGATGAGAAGGAAGGAGTCAATACAAATGGTATAAAAAGAATATGGGCAGAAGTAATAGCAGAAAACTTCCTGAATATGGGGCAACAATCTGACATTCAGTAACCAAAGCATATACAACTCCAAATAACATCAACCCAAATAAAACCACTCCCAGACGTATAACAATCAAGATCCCAGAAACTCAGCACAGGAACAGTATACTAAAAGCCACTAAAGAAAAGAAACAGATCACTTTTGAAGGAAAACCCATCAGAACAACAGTAGATTTCTCTTCACAAACCATCAAGTCAAGAAGAGCATGGAGCAAAGTACTTCAGGTCTTGCAAGAAAACAAATTCCAACCCAGACTGATATATCTTGCAAAATTCTCTTTCAAGTATAATGGAGAAGTAAAATACTTCCGTGACAAAGAACAACTAAAGAATTTCATGATGACAAAGCCAAGCCTACACAGACTACTAAATGATGTTCTAGAGAGGGAGCAAAATGATCACAACCCCATGAACGAGAATGGAGAGAACCCACCAAATAGGGCAAACAGAGGTATACAATAGTAGTCTTCCAGTTATTCTTTTGTGTGCAGCAGAAAAATATTTCCATCAGCACACTCTACAAATGGACTTCTCTTGCACCCTATGGGTCAAGATTCCATATGGGTCTATAGGGTGGATTTCAAGAAAATAGCTGTAGCTCAGTCCCACAAGTGACACCTGGCCAGCAGTAAGTGTCATGGACATTATCCATGTCCACAACACACTACAACTTTGTGCAATATCCTATCCCCAAACTGTCAGAAGTGATGGTTATTTATTTCTCATTCCAGTATTTTTCTTATGTTTTATTCTTCGTATTTCTTTACTACCATGAAAACTTTTTCTTAGTTCAATTGTTTTGAAACATTTAATTTTTAATTAATTAGTATTTAATTTTCTGAATAATGCTTAATCTTATTTTTTAAGATTTATACTATATCTTTGAATTACAATTTATCTAAAAGACACCATATGATATCTTCTTCTAGTATTAGAAACTTTAAAAAGTATATTTCCATTTTCTGTTGACTTTATATTACTTCTTCCCCTGTCCTTTATACACACATATATATGAAAAACAGTACGTGTATAACCCAACATAAGATTGGTACTGTTTCATAGAAATCTTCAATGACCTTTTAAATAAGGGTTCATCTAATATATTTTATATAGTCCTGCATAACTACCACTTTGAGAGCTCTTTATTGTTCATCCAGGAGCATACTGCAACTACTTTTGTCTTTTGAATTATGTGCTCTGTTATTTCCTATATGCTATGTCTGGAGGTATTAAAATATTTCAAGTGTGTATAAGTAGAAAATATTTTACTTTTAGTTTGCAAAGGTGTGTTTGCTAAGTATAAAATTCAAAGATAGATCTTTTCTTTTTCTTTCAGTCCTTTAATTAGTCCAGTTTCTTACACACTTGATCCTTTTTTTCTAATGTGGAATAAGATGCTGTTCAATTTTGTTCTTCCATAACTAATATTTTTATATGCTTTAACCATTTTTTTCTTTATAATAAGTTTATAGTAAGTTCTGGACAATTTCATTTTTGCGTATCTTGGTATGATTTTATTTAAATTTCTTGTGCAAAAGGTTCACTTTTCTTGGAAATGTGATATTATAAGTTGAACTAAATTCAGAAATTTTAAATCTTTAAATATTTATAGCCTATTCCTTTCTACTTTGCGAATTCTAATTACATGAAAAAGAAGAAAGGAGCAGTTAATGCTTACCATTTTTGTTTTTACTCTTTTTTTCTCTCTTGAATTTCTTATAACTTCTTAGTTATTGTTTTTTTTTAAAATAAAACTTACACATTTATATCTGGTAATCTGAAAAACTAATTTGCACATAGCATCATGTAATATGGCAACCATTGTTGGATTCCTATTACTTTGATTAGTGAAATCTTGTATCATGTGTAATGCTGTTTTCTTCTATCACTATTTTGCATTCTTTAAAAATAAGAATAAAAAGTACAAAAAAAAAATTTCTCACCTCCTGGAACATCTTCAACCATGGCCACCTCAGCAAATTCCCACTTGAACAAAAGCATCAAGCTGGTGTACCTGTCCTTTCTTCATGGTGACACAGTCCAATCCATGTCTATCTGATTAGCAGTAGGGGAGGAGGACTGCACCACAAGACTCACACCCTGGACTCACCCTGGTGAGTCCAAGTGTGTACAAGAGTTGCCTGAGCAATTCTGATGGCTGTAGTGCTTTCAGGTCTGAAGGCTGCAACAGTGACGTATTCCTTATGACCGTTGCCATGTTTGGGAACTTTTCCTCAAAGACCTATGACATATTTAAGGTACGAAAAGCCTGCACAAGGACATACCTGTAAATAGATCATGAACAAGATATTCAACCCACAGTCCTGTTTAGAATGGAGCAAATACCTTCACAACCCCTCTGATTGACCTTCATTGGCTTCCCCAGACCCCCAGGTCCATATTACTGTGATGTGGAAGCAGACAAAGCCTGAGGGAGGGATACTGTGGAGGCTCATAGACATGCCTGCTTGTATGCTGGAGTCAAGAGTACAAGGACTGATGCTGAAGTCATGCGCTCCCAGTGAGAATTCCAGATGGGACTTTCTGAAGGAAACTCCATGGGAGATCACCCCTGGGTACCCCATTTCATCTTGCATCGTGTATGTGAAGACTCTGGAATGATGGCAGCCTTTGATCCTAAGTCCATTCCTGGGAGCTGAAATGGAGCAGAAAGCCACACCAACTTCAGCATGAAGGCCATGTGGGAGAAGAAGGGTCTGAAGGACACTGAGGAGGCCATCCAGACGTAAGCAGGCTGCACCAGCGCCACATCTGTGCCTATAGTCCTAAGGGACAATGTCCAGCACCTAACTGAAACCATGAAATCTCCTGTGTCAGTGACCTTTCTGCTGGCACAGCTAACAAAAGGGCCAGGAGAAGAAAGTGGACTTTGAAAAGTCACCCTTTTTCCAGTTATGACCCCTTTGTTGTGACAGATACCCTCATTCACATGGCTTCTCAATGAGACTGGCAAGGAGGCCCTCCAGGACAAAAACTAAGTGAACTAAACTTGCAGCCATGTAGCCCCTCCTAGGTCTTTATCCTACTTTCAGTTGTCCGACCTGTTCCCATTGCAATTCCAAGGGTGTATTTTCAAGGTCTTTTTTACCTCATGCTCAGGTAATCTGGCCTTCTTTGATCAGAATTAAAGCAGTCATGTTCTTAGTGTCTTCACATCCATCCGTTTCCCGTTGTAGAAGCTTTCTAACACATTAAAAGAGACACAAGTAAGGAAGGTAAATACTGCCTAATACTACATCAAGTTGTCCAGTGTGTATAGCAGAGAGATACAGAGAAATAGAGACAGAGACATAGGTTCTTGGAGGAGAAGGGAAGAGGGTATTTTTTTCTTCAAAGTAGCTAAAAGGGGAAAGACCTGACTTTGGTGGGAAAAGGTTATTTCCTAAGGTATATCCAACTTTCTATTACAAGTAGAAATCAGAAGAAAAGTAGGGGCTGGGACTGAGTAGGAAAAGTGCCCCTTGGTCTCCTGCTGCTGTGCTCCCTTTGCAGGGCTCCATATATATGCCTCCATGAACACAAAGCTGAGTAAGCTGATGGATATCCCTATCTTTGAGAACAAAAAGTTGTTATTGCTTGGTCCTCCATTTATAACACAAACAAGAATAATATTTTTATATTTAAATGTAAAAACAAAAAATTGTATATGAATATATATATATATATATATATATATATATATATATATATATATATATATATTTTTTTTTTTTTTTTTTTTTTTTCCTAAAAGGAGAAAGCCATCTTGGTCACTAGGCACCAATTTTGGTTTAGAAATAAGGATCTCCTTTGGGTAGGTTTGGGTAATATGGCTCTTGGTTCTTCATTATCATGTGAAGGTATCCCTGCCCCATCTACCCTTCTGTAGGACCCTCAACAGTTAGCAGGTAGGTGCACAGCACTAGCTGTCACCTGAAGCTCATGACTGGATTTAAAGACACATGTATCCCTGTATATACCTGGGTTTAGAAGTCAATTGGCTGCTCAGCTTGAGTTCATACTGACAAGGGTGCTGGCTGGACTAGCATGTCACTAAAGCAGGCACATTAATATGTGATGCTTCCTCAAGCAAAACAAGTTTAGCTTTTAATCAGATTTTAGGGCTTTTAAAGTATAACTTTGCAGACTAGCTTGTTCACTTCAATTGTCTCCTTCCACTGTGCTCTTGAAGCTGGGAGCAGACCTGGAATTAAAACCCTTGTAATTTTGTGTCCAGTGTTTTCCCCCAGGGCAGAATGCTCCTTTCTTAAGTTTCCTAAGGAGCTGCTGCTTTGCGATGAACCCTACCTCGATCTCTACATTTCTCCTACTTTCTACTCGTGGTTCTTGTGCTGGTTGCAGCAGGCAACTGTGATTTTCTCTTGCCATGACTCCTGTTTGTCGTGTATAATGTAGACAATTAATTCCTTCTTGTAAACAAACCTACCTGCCCCAAGAAGCATTTATAAATCAATCAAATATTTATGAGATTAAAAAACCCACAATATAACAACAGTAAAGAGATGCTCCTGATGTGCAGTGGAAAGTATAAATATCACCCATGCCACACGCTTGTTTAACCTAAATCTGAGTAAGACTTTGAACCTCTTGGTCCAGTATGCTGGTATTTATGTACAATGTACCTTCTCCAAATTTAAATTTACTATCAAAGTAAAAAAAAACAAACATAAAAACCACATCACACACACAGTGATATAGGGAATGCAACTCCCTACCGGAAAGATACCTGGGATGAATTCCTGTTCTCTAAAACTGAATAATGAATTTTAGGAAAAAACGGAGATTAAAGAACAAAATATTTACTGGGGAAAGAAAGCTTCAGAAGTCCAAGAGAGGGACAGAATAGGGACCTGAACGCGTTGTCTGGGTATTTGTTGTTTCTAGGGATTTTTATGGAGTAAAACCATGAGGCGGGGCCAGCGAGATAGCTCAGCCAACTAAAGCACCTGCTCAGGCAAGCTTAGGCAAGTGCAGGGACCACAGTGCATCCCCAGCACCACGAGCCACACCAACCCCATCCCCAGTGCAGGCGGAGCCAGCCACAGCATCTGGGCATCGTGGTGCATGCTTGTAATCCCAGCACTGGGAAGGCTGAAAACAGAAGGATCACTATGAGTTCAAGCTGCCAAGTGAGACCCTGTAACAACCAAATACATGAAAGAGAGAGAGAGAGAGAAGAGAAGAAAGAAAAGAAAGAAAGAAAGAAAGAAAGAAAGAAAGAAAGAAAGAAAGAAAGAAAAGAAAGGAAAAGAAAAGAAAAGAAAGAAAAGAAAAGAAAAGAAAAGAAAAGAAAAGAAAAGAAAAGAAAAGAAAAGAAAAGAAAAGAAAAGAAAAGATCACCATGAGGTGAGGTGGGTCTAAGGTGGGAAACATGGGAATTTGCACATGAGGTGGACAAAATTATGGCCAATCAATAAGGTTACAAGCACAACTGCTCAGGTAAAATTGATTAAATCCAGGACCAAATGGGAAAGTGAATCACACAGCAAGTGGGCACGAATATAGAACAGGAGCTTCTGCTGTAGGGGTTGGGTTAGTGGCTCTTCCTGGCTTCCTCGAGGCAATGAGCAATCCCAGATGCTCATCTTCAGGGAAGCCAGCGTCGTTCAATCTTTGGTCTTTAGGTCTGGCCAGCAGCAGCATTCATCTCTCTTACAGCTGCATCTTGTCTTCCATGCTCTCTCCTTGAGGGCCCGGCCCTGCCTGACGACCTATAATAATTCTGTCTAACTCAGCTGCCTACAACAACAGGACAGGTAAGAACTTTATATCAAAAATAAAAAGACATTCATATTTTATAACACTATGTGCTAAAATCATACTGTAAATATAATTAGCTAATTAAATATATTTAGATAAATTTCCCTTTTTACTTTTTAAAAAGTTGCCCATGTGATTTATGTGGTATTTTTATTAGACAACCCTGCTCTGGATCTAACTTCAAACTCAAAAATTTAAAGGGATAAAAAAATAAATGAAGCAATATCGTCAGGAAACACTCTGACAAATACAGGAAATGGAACACTAGCATGGATTTTTTAGTGAGCTGATAGCATTTTTTTTCTTAATTAAGAGACTTGATTAAAAGACTCGAAGCTTAGGCAGATGCAGGGATCTGGATTAGATCCCTGCCCCCCTGCCCACCAGAGCATGCTGAGATTTTCTCGGCTTGGTGGCAAGAACCTATAATCCTAGCACTTGGAACACTGAAAGCAAGAGGATCACTATGATCCCGATCTGTGTAGTGAAATCCTGTGGACCCTGTGCTAAGTACATTAAAAAAAAAAAAAAAAACTCTAGAGACATAAAATTTAAATGCAATATATGAGACTCAAGTATAGGATACTTCACAAATAATAGGGGAAAATTGAGTACGGACTGAGTGTTTCAGAGAGAAATTGGATGGCAATTTTTAAAAGAAAAATCAGTAACTATTTCACTCTACTATTGTTGGGAACCACAGAAGCTGGACAATCGGTCAAATGTTGGAAATTGAGACTGGGCTTCAGTGCCTAAAGTAGTCAGGCTACCTCAGTCCTGAGACGCGCGTCCTGACTGGGTAATGTCGGCACTTCGTCACCAGGCAACCTGGGTCACGTGACACTAACTCTGCAAAGGTGTAGATAAATGTCCGGACTATTGCTCAGGGGCTGACATTTTTTAATTGAATCTGGACTGAACATGACAAGACTTTGTCCTTGTTATTATTCCCTAAATAATACTGTCATGGCACTCACATTGCATTGTGAGTTATAAAGTAACTGAGAATGACAAAGTACATAAGGGGATGAAGACTCTGTGTAGGTTGCATGCAAATCCTATGATGTGCTGTACAAGATTTTGGTATCTAAGAGAGGTTCTGGAATAAGGCCTCACAGATGGGGGGGATAACTATATTTATCTTTTCATACTGTTTCAAATCTCTTTTTTTATATTCAGTTTTCACACAAATGTGATCATACTGCATATATATCCAAAGTTCCACAATTTGGGGACCTGGGATGGAGACACATATCTCCAAATATATATTCATATGTATTCAAAGATTTATATATATATATAGTCAAATGGGTATCTATGAATACATAGCCTAAGTATGTGTAGCATGCATTCTAGTTAAGACTTTTTTGTGAATACTTGACAAAGATAAATTATAATTTTTATTTGAAGTTTAGATGCTACAAGTTCATCTAACCCTTAAACCACCCAACGTCTCTCCTACTGCCTCTGCAATCGAGGCTCCATAAGCTAAACGCTTGCTTTTCCAGTCACCGTTACAGATGCCATACTTGTTTTTTTGGTATCAATAATCAAGCCGAAGAGCCTGCACTTGCCAGGCAGGCACTTGTGCAGTGTGCTGTATCCCCAGCCCATGCAATGCATTTTTCTCCAGTGTGATGTAAGGAGAAAAATCATCTGCTGTTCGCATCATCTGCTTTTCCATCTGTCTTCCTACCAGCCTTGAGGACCGGTACAGTGTACAGGGCTTCAGCAGCCACAATGTGACCATGGTCTAAGAGGCACAAAGTAAAGGTAAAGCGAGCCACAGACATGCCAGGCCTCGGAATAGTCCCACCTCTGAATCGTGTCAACAGTCGTGATGTCCAAATATCTTCTTAGGTGGGAAAGAGAAATACTTGCTCAAACTTTTGCTGGCTGAACTTTCTGGTATTTGCAACTAAAGATCTTCCTTAACTGAAAGAGTGCTGCAAAAATTTAAGTAATTTATCTTGTTCTAGAAATTTAGAGTCACTTACTCCCAGGGAACAGCACTGTGTGGAGTTTGCAATTATACCGAAGATGGCTTTTATGTTTTACTCTGACCTTTGCAGGTGTCTTGTTTGTAGCAGGTGGGTATGCCCATGTGGTTTGAAAAATAACTCTGAGCCCATGAACTTTAGTTCCTGTGTTTCTAGCAGCTGAAAGTGGTTTGCTTGTAGGAATGAAAATGCCCCTGAAATGTTAATTGATTCAGCTTGACAGTGTTTGCCATACTATAAATCAATACCATGATGGTTTTGTGAGCCAGTGATAAAACGGTTAGTATGCAGGAAGAATACGGTAGTTATGGGATGAAGATGGTTGGGTTTTGAACGTTTTGTTCTATTTTAAATAGAATGCAGGAAGACTGAAATCCCCTATCCTTTTTAAATGTTTGTATGTTATGGGAAACAATGTATTATCAACTAGCCCTTGTCCTTATTTATCAATATCCCTTCCTCTCCTTCATCCCCCTCCCCTACACACACACACACACACACACTAAATGGAATTATAGTTGTGTACCACTGTGCCTGGCTGAATATTAGATTCTCTTTGTCTTAAAAAATTATAGAGATAGATGATTGTACTGGTATAACCTATACATTTTAGTTGTCTATTGCTATATAAGAAATGTCCCCAAACTTAATGGATTAAAGTAATTTTTAAAAGCTAGTATCTCTGATGGTTTCTGTGAGTCTGGAATGCAAAGATAGCCAGCTGGGTTTTGCTCTGTGATGTCCAGGCTCTTCACTAATGATGTGAAGCATATGACAAGAGTTTTTTCTAGGTCTGGAGGTTGGTGTAGGATGTAAAGGAGGCCCAGCTAAGATTGCCAGCTACAGTATCCAGACCCAGCCTCTGCATGAAACCCGGGTTTCCTCACAGCGGGGCGCTGAGGGTAAGCATCCAAGGAGTCAGATGGAAGCCCTGTTGCCTTTTATGACCCATATTCAGCTGACACAGTATCATATCCTGAGTGAGGCAGTTACAGTGGCACACCCGCTTCGGAGGGGAAGCACACGGACCCTCTGTAGCCGTTCCATGGCACACCCTTCAGCTCAGGCGCACTGAGACCGTAGCACAAGATGAACAGTGTGATGGAATACACATCTACATCTTTGAAAAGCACAGTCTGTCACACAGTCTTGTATTTTTCTTACTGAACAGCCACACCATATATACAAGTGTTTTGATTCTGGGGGGCGATATCCAGAGATATTTTTGCTTATCAAAATGATAGATTGGGTTTTTGTTTTTCCACTTTATGTATTTGGTACACGGTCTCACTATGCAGCTCGGACGCCCACCTTGGACTCCTAGTGATCTTCCTGTTTTCAGCCTCCCAGCACTGGGATTAGAGGCGTGCACCACCGCACCCGGACTCGGATTCCCAGCATGGGAATCGAACCCTGATACCTGCACTTGCCAAAGCAGGCACTCAGTCTGCTGAGCATCTCTCTGGCCCAACAGGTTCGTTTTCTCGGCTGCTGCCATCGCATCACTAGAGGTCAGGGATGCTGCTAAAGATCCCACAGTGCCCAGCACAGCTGCACACCTACCCTCGCACCGCGCCCACACACAAGGGATTATTCCCAATTGAGGTCAAGAAACGCTGCCTTACATGAATATTTAGTATTTAGTACAAGGCAAGGGGCAGCACTGACATGAAATATCAAAACACTGAAAATCTTCCAACTTGAAGATTTTATTTAGTATTTGATATATACTATGTGGTCTAAAAATGGCAAAGACCAAAATGTAGGCAAATTTTGATTCCACATATAATACACTGAATATCATTTTTAACTCTCAGTGAATAAAATAACTTATTTAAAATATAGTCCCTGATTTCTTATACTTTCGTACACATAAGGTATATTTAGTTCAAATATTTTTTTCATGTACTGTTTGAAAGAATTTGTTTTAAAAAAGTTGGGTTTTGGACTGGGGTGATAGCTCAGTAGAATAAACACCTGCCTGGCAAGTGCAAGGTCTCAAGTTTAATCTCTGGTACTGCAAAAAAAAAAAAAGATTTTTGTTAGGGTTTGATCCCTCTCTCCTACAATCTAAGCCTGGAAGAAATAATTTAAATGTAGGGCATAAAGAGATGTGGCTTTATTCGGAACCCTCAGACAAGTCTTATTATACATTATATTTGCCATATGACCCTAGATTTGCTGCTATTCAGTTTCCATGTTGCTCATTCACTGAGAATGAAAAGCTCTCTAATTTTTAAGAGCTATCTCTCTAATAAAGACAGAATGCAGGTCTCCCCCTCCCTCTCAGCACTCCCTACTGGCTGCACACAAAGCAATTATAACTCGCCAGTCAGCCGTTTTCTGTGTGATAGCATCAGCAATTTTGCCCAGGGCTTTTTTTCCCAAATGAACAATAGCAGAAATAATGGCCCTAATACACAAAAATCTTTCCCTTTTGCTCACTACAATCCAACATTAACCCAATTCCTTCCTAATTAAGCCAAGACCATGAGATTACACATTTTATACTGTGATGTACTAAAGTAAAGGATTCTTTAGAAAAATATTAAAAATAATTAGCATAAGCTTACAGCAAAATAAATTGTGATTTATTTGAATGTCCTGTGCTTTAAATATATTTAAAGCTCATGGTGGATCCCAGGGCTGTTTTCTCAGGGCGGGTTCTAACACAACCTGATGGATCTTCAAGCCTTCAAATGTGATTTGAGGAGAAAAGCTTGAGCTATCCTATTAACTTCGGAGACCAGCAAAGCCATCTTAATTTCCATACCAGGAGCAATGAAGTTTTATTATTTTAGAGTGTATATTGAGTCTCTGAAGCTTTCAACACACAGCTCCCCTCAGAAATAATTGTATCTGTCTATATTAAAGGAAGCGTGGTGTTTTATCATATTCAAGATAAAACAGTAACAATGAATAGTTGCAATAGAGAACAAACACCTTTTCTCCCTGGGAATGGAAGAGGGCGAAAAGGTCTCTGTGAGCAGAATTCCACTAGAGGGCAGGGCGTGCTGGTGCAGTCGCAGCCGATGTGACAGGACGTGGATTAAGAAGTTCTAATGTGCAATGTATTAATTATTGACACTGTCCTACTAATTGGTTTTGAAATTGTCTCATTGCTATTTGTTTCCCAATAAAATTATTTTAAGAAAAGGTGCAGGAAACACAGAAAATGTTTGAAATGTAATCTTACGTGAAAAAAAAACAATAAAAATAAGAGTTCAAGAATTCTGTACAAAAGCCGGGCGTGGTGGCGCATGCCTGTAATCCCAGCACTCGGGAGGCTGAGGCAGGAGGATTGTTGTGAGTTCGAGACCAGCCTGAGCTACAAAGTGAGCTTAAGGTCAGCCTGAACTGCATAGTGAGACCCTGTCTCAAAAAGACAAAAAAAAAAAAAAAAAAAAAGAATTCTGTACAAATTATGAGTGTTTGTATTGTGTAGCAGGTGAGACTTTGATCTTGGTCTACATTAGACACAGGGTTTATTCCTGCCTTTGTCCCTCTATTGTCCCTGAATGAGTTGCTTAAAAATCTCTTAAGCCTCAGTTTCTGTATTTTTAAGGATTCGGAATTAAAGACACTGCAAGTAAAGATACCACAAGTAGAGGTACCACAAGTAGAGGTACCACAAGTAGAGGTACCACAAGTAGAGGTACCACAAGTAAAGATACCACAAGTAGAGGTACCACAAGTAAAAGTACACAATTAAAGAGACCACATAAGGCTGTTGTGAACACTAAAACTGTCGGTGAATAAAATAACTTACATGTATATGTAAAATGTCCAGTGCTGTATCCACGATATAATGTGGCTCAACAAGAACAGCAACGTAGCAGAACAATGGTGTGGCGACAATAAAATGCTAAAAGTGAATACTGAAGGAGTCACCTACGTAGTGGGCTGAGTTGTGTCTATCCCACCATTTGACCGCGCTAAGCATACCCTGGTGAGTTTGTGGTGGAATCTATATACTTTCTTTTTTTTTTTTTTTTTT
>PVKA01018904.1:0-30946 GCA_004027165.1 Ctenomys sociabilis | reverse complement strand
TTGTTCTTTCTAACACCATAACTTTTGCATCTTAAATCCCACACAAAAACAAATCATGTAATCACAAAATATTATTTTTGTCACTTTAATTTCTAGAATATCACTATCACAGTGTTGCTACTTATTTTAATTTCCTAACTGAATGATCTGTCAACATCCCAGAAAATATATAGAATATAGAGATATTTTATCCCTTAATGTTTTTAAATACTATTCCTCACAAGCTTTGTAGCTCACTTTGACATATACAACATAAGATTTTAACATTTTATTAGTATATATTTACAGTTCATAGCAATTACATGATCATGGGGAGTTGTTAAACATAAACAACTCAGTTCTTTTTTATGTTTCCTCCCCCTCTTCTTCCTCCTCCTTCCCTCAGAAAATTTCATTAGGTGAAAAATGGAAGTATTTAATATCTTTTCACATATGACAACTATTCTTTCCAAAGTGATTACTGAACTGTGAATTCCAGTAATTGTTTAAGAGGGTTTTTTTTTTTTTTTTCAACACAGTAACTATATATTATAGAGGCAACGGGGCAGAATAACCTAAGTCTAAAATATTCCATCACTGACAATGAAAGGTCCTTCAGAAATAATGATTTAATGCTTCAGAAATTCTAATGAGTTAAAATGGAAATATTTAATTTATAAAACTTTGATTTATATACGTCCACTCTGTTCTTAGCCTTTAAAAATAGCTGACTCACATACTCATGTGAAAGTGATTATTAAAAGCCAGCGCTGAGCTGCGGCTGCCCTCTCAGGTGCTTGCAGAGATGCCTACTACTCTACATCATGCTGGGCACCAGCGTCACCAGGCTGGCAAAGATTGCCCTGGCAGACAGCGCCTCCAGTAGACCTATTACTTCTCTTGCCCTGAGGAGCTCATTGTTCCTTTTTTCTTTAGTTTATTTTATTTCATTTTACTTTAATTTCATTTTATTTTGCAGTTCTGGGAATTAAACTGAGGGCCTCACACATGGTAGGCAAGCACTCTGCCACTGAGCTATATTCCTAGCCTTGTCTGTCTGTCTGTCTGTCTATCTATCTAACCTGAAATACAGCTTCACAACGTTTCCCATGCTGACCCAAACGTAGTTCCCCTGCCTCAGCCCTCACCTAGCACCCTCCCATGGGTCTCCACACACCCAAACCTCTTTTTCTTTTTTAAATTTCCCTACTTATTTGGTCCCACCTGGCCAACTAAGAGAGAAAAAAGTGATTAGGGATTTTCAATTCATTCCTGTGTGAATTCTAACCTCAAGCATAAATGACAGTATAGTCTTATGAATACAGCAGTACCTGCTTCCATGTATAAACCTTGATAGACTATTTTTTTTAAGAATACAAAATAGTAAAAAGCAAAGAAAAAAGCATTAAAAATGTTAAAAAAAATTTCTTTGAAGAAAGTAATACGATTTGACAATGGTTGCTGTAGGGCATGATGTCAAGCTTACGATGGCCACTAAGAAATACAGCCAGACCTGGAACTGAGAAGCTGTCCTCCACTTAACTACCTATCACAAATAGGCCATACCAGACCTCGCAGCAAGCTCCTAGCAGTCAGATATACTCCAGAAACAAGGGCTTCCACACGTAGAAGGATGTAAGATGATGTAAACATGACAGTACCTTCAATTTACCCTCTACTCCCTGCATTTCTAGTAGCCCTGGTCTACATGAAGCTGTACCCCAGAGCACCTACAATGTTCCCCAATTGAGCAAGAACACTAATTTGCTGAATTTTGAGACTCTGTTCAATCTACTGAATATGAAAGTTGTGGCACATCATTAGTTCCTAACCCTGATGATCAGAGCCATCTAAGAAAGATAAACTTAGTTTTAGAGGACTTCAACTCATTCTCTCTCTCTCTCTCTCTCTCTCTCTCTCTCTCTCTCTCTCTTTCATTCCTGGAAACTGAATCCAGATTCTTCACATTGAGCTACAACCTTAGCCTGATTTTTTAGTTTTTATTTTTATTTTGAGGCAGAGGGTCACTAAGTTGCTAAGTTTCCCAGGCTACATTCAAACTTGAGATTTTCCTGCCTTAGCTTCCTAGAGTTCTGGGATTATAGGCATACTCTGCCAGGCTCGAGTTCAATTCTATAGTTTTTAAGGCTCTCCAGCTGATTTCTGGTGATCCCCATGAGGAGAACCATATGACTTAGATGACCGTGTCATCTCTTCACCAGTCCTGGTGTCACAGAACTCCCGCATTGTGCAGCTTTTGATTGATGGCAATAGGCCCAGAAAATGGGTCCTGGAGAGTCAGGTGGAAGCCCTGGCTTCTCTCTGTCAAGCTTTGACTTTACCAAACAGAAAACTCAATCTACTGCAGTTGGCAGTCAATGATCCCAATACACTATTGACACAAGAGCTCCGTGGCGATGGCCCCTAATTTCAGCTGGCCAAAAGCATCTAACAGCCCCTGATGGAGGTCCAGAGCTGTGCAGAGGAGGCCTGTGGTTCAGGGCTGCAGAGGCTCCTAACTTATTAGGATGACCTGCTGCGTTCCCCACTGTGTGGGATTGTCAACCAGGACTGCCCTGAATGGCTCCATTTAAGACCTTGATAGCATCATCAGAGTCTTTGAGTCAGAAACAAGCCAACATGTTGTAAAGGTGCCCCCTTTTCCTCACAGTGATGCAATCCTGTTTTCAAACAGTCTCAAATCTGGGTTTGTCTGCTCTCTACTGTTGCCCTAATTCATCTTACATACCAACTATGGCCTCAGTGAAAACAAGAAAATTATCTAGCATGGAAGAGCAAATCACACAATCTCTTACTTTGGTAGCCTGTTCCTATTTTTATTTCATAGAGTCCTAATAAAAGATCTTTTAAAAAAAACTTAGTCTGGCTTGCTTCCCACCTTCTATGGAATATTTACTTGAGATGCCACAGAATCTAGGTTCTTTTTCAGTACTGGGAATGGAACTCAGGACCTGTGTTTACGAGGAAGGTGCTTAAGCCACCGAACTACATCCATGGCCCCAGAATCTAGGTTCAAAGTTCCCCAGTACCCTTCCGCTATCCCCAAGCCTCCTTCCTCTAGTTGGTGATACAGCACTACAGTCAAGGGCTGGCCTACTCAGTATGGCATTTAGATGCAACTCATAGCAAAGCTCCGTGCAAAAGGTTACCCTTCGCAACACTTGGGAACCATTCTATAAAAACTGCCAAGAGACGTAGAAAAACTCAGATTGGTAGCTTCCACCTGACTTCTCTCACCCCTGCCAAGGACAGCAGGACCTGTATTAGAACCACTTCCAGATGACAGAATTGATCTGACCCATTATCCGTAGTCTAACACCCATGTTCCACATACCAGGACACAATTTTCTCTGTTCTCTGCCAGCTACTCATACCCAATTCTGTGTCCCATAGAGCAGTGACAAGCATAGACACTGAAATTACACCCAGGATTTAGAGGCAGATCGATTTATGTTGACACGCACTGATTGGGATCATCCCCAAAATACCAGGCCCCGATTGCTGGTGGTCTAGGGCTTATCTAACCCTATATCAATCACGCAGGAGGCACAGAGGCAGAATACCTCATCAATCGGTGGCTGGCTTATGCAGTGTGAATCTTAGTGACCAGCCATGCATCACAGTGACCAGCCGTTTTTTAAGAGACAGGAGCATCCGACTCTGGAATAGGAACTGTTAGCTGGGCAGCTAAGAAACTGCAGTGTACTGGCAGGGGGAGGGGGCATTTTCTCTTGCAATACCTTGATGCCAAAGGTTGGTGAACCAAGATTAGGAGATGTGGTGGGGTCCTGAGGCCATCAAAGTTCACAGCTGTGTTAGGTTCACCGAGAAGCGAATGGTTAGAATAGTCAGGGAGTTCTGCTTTGGACCCTGGATACAGAATGCACCAGGAAACAGACACTTAAATGGACAAATGAAGTCAAAAGAAGCATGTCAGACACCCGCCCCTCACTGTTTTGTTTCCCCACTAAGGGGAGAAAGTTGGCAGCACAAGGGCTTTCAGACTTCCTCAGTGTGTGAGCAAGGTTGACTTTCCACGCTATCATCTTAGATTCAGGGTAGCTGTGTGTTATGCCTAACTATGGATTCCAGGAAGAGCCTAAACCACAAGAAAAGCTTTTTTTTTTTTTTTTTTTTTTTTTTTATATATCCAGGAGGGCTAAGCTTTCTGCAGCAGCAATTAATATCCATCTGTGTTCTTTTATTAATGAGGATTTAGTGTGTGGATATGGACTTGGCAGGGTGACAGAGGATGTCTTTGCCTAGGGCCAAAAGTAATTTATTAAGGGGATATGAAGAGAGATAGACAGGTGTTCCTTAAATTAATGGTAGGAAACCTCTTGGGAGATTTTACTACCAGTAGTATTTTAAAATGTGGCTGGTTTGGATGGCCTCTGACTCTTCAGAGGGCGAACTTTGAATTCAGTCTCAAATCATGAGCAGAAGGTAACCGTATGGGAGGCTTTCAAAGACTTCTGAGTTCCAGGCCCGTGTTTAATTATCTTTCCTTAGTTGCAAACTTTGGCAAAGTTACAGTGGTGCTCTGGCCCCGCCAGCAAGTCGGCCACTCCTGAAGAGACTGGTAAATCATTCTTGATCTGGCCAAACTTCTTGTCACACTTCACAGTTGTAGATCCGATCAGCAGCCCAGGGAGCCAGGGCAAGGCACATGATGTGGGCCATTCTCCTAGCGGGCCGTGGTGCTGGCATGCTTGGGTGATAGATGGCAGTCCCGGACATGCGTGCAGCACTTAAAGTGCCTCTACCAATCCAGGAACTCGGGCAGTTGAACAACTGCCTCTTCGGGGGTCACCTTTGACCTTGAATCTCACGGTTTGGCCACCTTTCCCCGAAATTCCTCACTAAGCCCTTAACCAGAGTGATGTAATTCTACATTGGCTTTGGTAATTGCAATTTCCACAGGACACGCTGCACATACTACAGATCGGTCATATATTTTATTGCTTGGCTATAACTCACTAGAAATCATTCTCTTTCCAGTGTGGGCTACAAAGTGAGCTCAAGGCCAGCCTGAACTGCATAGCGAGATCCTGTCTCCAAAAGACAAAAGATAAAAAAAAAAAGGAAACAAAACAAAAAGAAATAAATTGGTCTTTTTTTAAGCAGGATTTTAAAACTTTGAGACATAACTGCAAAAACTGCACTGAAGATGCAAGCACACACAAACTAGAAACAAGAGGAAAAATAATCAGAAAATCAGATTTATGCCCTGGCAAATTAGAGGGCATCTGTTTGATTTGGCAGAGTCCCTTACAAAGCATCACATTTCTCCAAGCCCGGCATCAGCACAACCAGCGAAGCTCCTTGACTGACTGAGCTTGACTCTCCAGCCAGATCTGAACTGTACCAGCCTCTGTTGTTCTGTTTGACCTCCACCTTCACCGAGTGTCTTCTAGCTAGGCCTTGCCTCTGCCTTGAGCTGAACTGAACCTTCAGATGCCTCTTGTGACTGTGGACACTCCTCATTCTACCTTACAACTCCTGCTCGGCAATGAATCTTCAGGCTGCCTCCCACCCCCACTCCTCATGATCCCAGACTCTGCTCTCCAGGGTACCTGTAACCCTGAGCTCCCTTCTGGCTTGGTCCCTCAGTAACTATCTGTTGGAATTTGAGAGGTGTGGGGGAAGTGTCTTTTCCTCAGAACATACTTCTGTATGGAAAATTTCCTAACATGCTCTTAAAAAATTGGCAACTCCTTCCTTTGTGCTCTCCCTGTTACAGAATGTAATGAATTAACTTATTTACTGATGTGGATTTTTTTAATGTATTCGGCACAGGGTCTCACTACTCAGCCTGGACTCGCAGCGATCCTCCTGTTTTCAGTCTCCCCAGTGCTGAGATTACAGGCGTGTGCCACCCTCCAGCCCAGTCTTGGTAGCCAGTTCAGTGGGCCTCGGGGGGCATGACTGGTACTGCATGTGGTGCTGGGGATCAAACCCCGGTCCTTGCACTTGCCTAAGCAGGCACTTAGTCCACTGAGCTATTCCTGATGGGATATTTCTTTGTTCGATATTCCTAATATCACTTGTTCTTATTTCACATCATGGCATGTGGTAGGTCTTCAATAAGTGTTTAATGAATCTTTAATATCTATCAAATACGAAAATATATGATACTCAGTAGCCTAAAAATTCTACTGCTGTATTTGCTTCGAGAAGCTGTGCTATGTATGTGCTCAAAGACGTTCTTGGAATTGTTGTGTTATTTTTGGACAAGTTGGAAACATGGTAGATTAATAAAAGGGAATGAATTGATAAATTAGTGTATGCATACACATCAATGGACAGAATACTATGTAGCAGTGAACATTAACAAGCTTAATATTATCAGCATCAATTCTAATACAAAACATTTAGTGAAAAAAGCAAATCAGTGGATAGATGCCATGTAAACTCTGAAAACATACAATAATTTTATTTTTTAAATTTCTTTTAGTTTTTTTTTTTCCTTTTCTTTTTTTTTTTTTTTTAGTGCAAGATCTCACTATGCAGCTCAGACTCGCAGTAATCTTCCCAACTTGAGCCCCCCTAGTGCTGGAATTACAGGCGTATCCCACCACACCTGGACTTCATCACCCAGCTCAGCACACCCTGGCGCAGGGCCAGCATTGCGTGCATGCCAGGTGTTGAGCCCCGGCTACTGCGCATACCTAGGAAAGCGTAGGCCCACTGAGTTATAATGCCAGCCCTTCATACAGTAATTTCAAATGCTTCTTATAAATATGCACATCTGGAGCACAAGCATGAAGTTCTGCATCAGAAGCGCACATGTCAATATCAGAGTTACGGTTGCATTGGCAATGAAGGAGGTAAATATGATTGGCAGGTAGAATGAAGGGACCTTTTGTGTAATTTTTTAAAAAAAAATAACTTCAAGAAAATGTGACAAACCAGTAAAAATTGCCAATTTAATGTAGTAGCTACGCAAGCATTTGTGATAATGTTCTTTTTGTTCCTGTTTAAAATATTTTAGTAAAATACCAAACACTTGCCAATATCAACTTTTTTCAAAGGAGTTCAACACTGTAGTAAAAGAGAACATCGCTAAAGCCGAGAAGCTTTACATGTATAAATGCACCCAGACACTCACAGCTCCAGAGGCTGAATTATTTTTAAAGCCCATCTCTGCATCCACCAGCATGGAAGGCATTTGGTCTTTAAGGCCAGGAATTAGGAGCAAGGATAATAGTTCAGACCTGACAGGCATCATTTCTTTTAAAGTCAACCACCCCTTCTGTGGTTCCCATTCTATCACTGATTGGGTTCGTAAACCCTGCCGCACATACTAGCATGAGACTGACATTAGAGCATGATTACATTTCTAGCAAAATGAGGTATGTACAGGTTATGGCATGAAGTTCCTTAAGTGAGCTAAACCAATTGCCCTATAATATTTTCTTACATTCAGATTCTTGTTTAGAAAAACAAACTTTAGCAATATATCTTTGGAGAACATGGGACTCAACCTAAGGAGTTGCCTGAAAGAGGATGGCTTTAGTATGAATGAAGGTATGACCTGCAGGTCTTGCATCGAGTCTGTTGGAATCCATGAGTTCATTATCACGTACATCCACAGCACAAAAAGCTGATTGGTCACCTTAGATGAGCAGGTACTTAAAAATTAGTAAATAAAAGAAATAAATTATTTATCCTGCCTTAGTTATATGAATTATATCACTTTCTTGTTATAAGTTCTCAACAGATAAATGAAGGAGGAATGCAAAAATAAGAATGCTGGCGTTTTGCAGTATCTAAAAAATTAAATCATGTGGGCAGTGGGCGTACATGAGTACTCAGGGCAAAGAAAGCACGACAGCTTCCTGTGGCAAGGTGTCAGCGCACACCACCACTTAGGGACAAACTTGAATCTGAATAAGCCTCAAGTTCTACATACCAATTTGTAGGCACACAGAGGGCCGAGGAACATGTTAAAAAACTAATATGCTCACCAAATCCAGGCTCCTGGAGGAAACTATGCATGAGAAATAATCATAAATCTACAGCAAGTAATTGCAAAGGGGAAAAGAAACTAATATTGTAAATTAAAAAAACTCAAAAAGACAAACTTTAAAGAAAATTCTCCTCCTACAAAATTAAATTACAGAGTTTAGGGATGGACATTTAGATCATGAAACTGTACAAAAAATACAGAAGTGATTTTCATAAAGTCAAGGTAGTGCTTATTCCTGGGGAGAGAATTAGTTCAGTATGGATCACAGACCAAAGACATACATACTAAAGTTGAACATGCTGATGCGTGGAAAACGTAAATCTACAACAGTTTGCATCAAGTGAAACCTCAGTAGATCTGCCTAGTATGGACTCCTATCCAAGGCTTTGAGAGCACATAAAGTAATTATAAAAACAGTATTTAAAAGAGGACAATAGAGGCAGTCGCTCTCGGCTTTTAATTTGGGGGATATGAACACCATGCCTGTCTGTCACTTGTCCCGGAGCTGTACTTCCTAACATGCCACTAAGAAGCAAGGCAAGCAAAGGTAGACACAAACCTTTTTGCTATGTAAAACATAGCAAAATTTCTAAGAATCAGGTCATAAACACAATTTAAACTCTCTGCAAACCTTAGAACAAAATTGAATGTCACTTACACATTTTGGTATATAAAATACTTTTTTGCATACTAGAAAGTATATGTAAGTACTTTTTAGCCCAAAAGCCAATCAGATTATAGCAGGTCTTAATTGATAGCTGAACAATCACAATTATTACAGAGTTTAAAAAGGTGAAGGATTTATATGGTCTGAAGAGAAGCCAGAGTATATATTATAGAGTTTAAAGTAAATTAAGCAACTGTATTCACTGTTAATTGGTGAATGAGTAAGATATTACTGATTGTAGAGTGTATTTAAAGTAAACTTTTGGCGGGGGGATGGCTCAGTGGAGTAAGCACTTCCCTGGCAAGCGCAAGGGCCTGAGTTCAATCCCCGGTTCTGCAAAAAAAATAAAAAATAAAAATAAATAAAAAATAAAAAAAAATAAAGTAAACTTTACAGGGCTGGGCAGATGGCTTAGTGGAATAAACGCTTCCCTGGCAAGTGCAAGGGCCTGAGTTGAATCCCTGGTTCTGCCAAAAAAATAAATAAATAAAATAAACTTTATAATGTAATAATTGTAAGTTTTGCTTCAGTTTACCCAGTTATCATGGAAATAAGATGATAAGAATAAATCCAAAGTGTATTTTCAAAATTATATATTTCTGTGGTTCTAGAAATGTTTGAAAGTAGAACAAAGGTTCCGTAGATGCTGCTCTATAGGACTGTAGCCCATGACTTTGCTCTTGTGTGCATAATCTTACCCCACCTACGATCTAGGTTCTCTCTCCTACACATCAGCATATGAAAATATGCTGAAAATACCTCATACCAGTTAAATGTTAACTAAAACCACAATAGGACATTACCGCACATCCGTTAGAACACCAAACCCCAAAAATCTGCTGAGTGATGAGGACACGGAACAATTAAAATGAGATAAGCAGCTGGTGAGAATGTAAAATGCTATGACCACTTTGAAACAGCTGCATAGTTTTCTTACAAAGTTTATATATATATATATATATATATATATATATATATATATATGTATATATATATATGTATATATATATGTATATATATGTTTTAAAAGTTTATGTATGTGTGGATATTCAGTGAAACCTTGGAGTGAGAGTAACTTGTTCTGAAGTGTTCCACAAAACGAGCAAACAGATACACAAGTTATGTCTTGCATTATAAATGGTAGGTGAAATTAAATATCACACGATCACAACTGATATCTCACGATCACAGCAGAGCCAGTGGATATTCTTTCTCTCGCTGTGGAATTGTGGATGGTTATTTCCGTACAGCAAGAGTCTATACAGGAGATCAAGTCTGTAGAGGACAAGGAAAAGAGATGAAAGAAGCCCTCGCTTCAAATGAGAGCAGAGAGATGTGTACAGTGCGGGAAACACTGCAAAATTTTGTAGACCAGTGTCATGAGAATAAGACTGGAGCAGTGTGAGCAGTGAATCTGTTTAATGACAATGCAGTGTCACATTTCCATAAAATCCTGTACAACAAGTGTCATTGACTAAGTTCCTTATAAAAGTTGCACAAAAAAAGATTCCATTGAGCCAATAGATAGCAGTGATTCTATTAGTGATAGTGATTATTGTCCTACAATAATTGTCCTCTATCTTTACTCCTTCATATAAAAGCATGAAGATTTCCAAGTAAGTACAAGCTAGTGTGTTTATTTTTCCTCACATTTTGTATTTCTTTCCTATTTTGTATTGTATTGTAATCATTTTCATTTGAATATTTTTGGGTTGTGGGATGAACCATCTGAGTTTCCATTACTTCTTATGAGGATTTTCACTTGGTATACAAGTACTTTGGATTACAAGCATGTTTCCACAATGAATTATGCTTGCAAACCAAGGTTTTACTGTGTATACATATATATGTGTGTGGATAGTCAAGTATGTGTATGTATATATACACTATTTGCACATACACAATGCTTGCATATGGGAATATGAACATATTTATCCACAAGATCTTTACAAAATTGAATACACAATAATAGAATATAGACTTTAGGCCCTCTTACACACAAAAAAGGTAACTGTGTAAGGTGATGAACATGTTCATTTTCTTGACTATAGTAATCACTACACTACATACATTAATGTCAAAATATGTGGCACACTTTATATATGCACAATAAAATTAATTACTTTTTGTGGTAGTGGACATTTGCTATTTATTTTTTGTTTGTTTGCTGGCTTTGGGGATTGCACCTAGGACCTTCGACCAACTTACATCTCCAAAACATTTTTAATTTTGAGACAGGATCTTATTGATTTGTTAAGTTGCCTGGGTTTAGTTTCAACTAGCAATTCTACTGCCTTAAGCTCCCAAAGTGTTGGAATTATCGGTGTGTACCACCACATCCAATAATTAATTATTTTTTAAAAATGAAATAGCTTCACATAGATATTAGGCAGAGATTGTGTGTGTGTGTGTGTGTGTGTGTGTGTGTGTGTCTTAGGGAGGAAGGGTCTACACGGTGTTCAAGGTCTCACTGTGTAGATCAGACTCGCAGCGATGTGCCTGTTTATAACCTCCCAAGAGCTGGGATTACAAGCGCACATCACCCACCCTGACTCAATCTCTGTCTCAGTGTGCTGGGCCAGCATGGCAGGCCCGGGATCAAACCCCTGGCCCCGTGCCAGTGATGTTCATATTAGCTTTCTTCAGAGCAGAGAAATACTGGAAATAACCACATCTCCAACAAAAGGCGAATATATCAATTAGCTGAGGTTTATTTCTGTGATAGAATACACCTTGGCAGTGGAAAGAAACAACATGCAGAAACATGGGTAAATTCCGGGACCATTACGATGAGCCCAGTGTGCTGAACACCAGCCACTACGTATGGCACGGCTTCACTGCAGAAGCTCTAAAACAGGCAAAACTAATCTATAGAGACAGAAGGCAGAGCATGCTCTGGCCGGAGGCAACGCGCTAGGGTGGCGGGGATATCAGCTGCACAGAGCACCAGCGGACGTCCTGGGGCGATGAGCACGTCATCTGGAGGTGGCCAGAAGGGCCGATACATTTGTCAAGACCCGAAAAACATACATTTCATATAAACACATTTTATTATATGTGAATTACATTTCAATAAAGTTGATATTTTTTAAGTTTCTAGAAGGAATTATTCATTGACAGCATTAAAAGTATCCAAAATGAAGAAAAACATTTGCAGTGCTGTGAGCCCCAGACAAGGTTTCCAGGAACAAGAATTCTGACAGACAAAAAGCCAGCATAGGGAGAGAAGACAGCGGGAGCGTAGCACAAGAGAAGGAAACTCACACAGTGAGTGGTTTTTAAAGGCAGAAAATATTATTACTGTGTTTTGGAGTCACATTTTTTTTTGGCAAATAATGTTACTGAAGATTGGGGCTTTTATTATTTTCTGAAGATTATTTAGCAGCCACAAAGCATTTCTTAAAAAATGCAGCAATCATTAAATATTGCAGCTTTTAAATAATGCTTCTCAAGCTTTTACCTAATGGATTTCAGGAGGCTGAACGGCTACATCTAGTCGTAGACCTACACAGTTTAATTATCCTTATTGACTGACAAGAAATTCTACCATGGTCAGTGGTGAGCTATAAAGGGACCTTTATTCCTTTTGTGAAATTGAGCTCTCACCTTTTCCTCCTGGCACAGGACCAAGAACTGGGCTACATCTTCCCCCAACTTCTGGAGAGAGACCTCCTGGAACAAATGACCACGGGAAAGACACCTGCACATTCTACCGGAAATTCACACAAGCAGCTCTCATATGAAATGCTTTTGAACTGCACAACGAAATAAGATCTCACAGTCCAATCCAGCTATACCAGTAGAAAAATAAGTGACTCAAAAGTAGTAATTTCTGAACATTTGGAAGCAAGGCTGGCTCTTAAGATGACTCTCTCTTGCTGAGTAGGAGCCAGGACTTCACAAGAAAATGCCATCTTTGTTGCTGTGGGTCTTTTAAAAATGAATGACCTTTGAGATCCCTTTGCACACCAACACTTTTGCGTTCTAAACTAGTACTTGAAAATTGGAGATTCTTGACACTGAACCAGGCCTGTGCATATCTTTTAAACTGCCTAACGTTAGTTTTTTATAAGCATGTGTGTCTGCCTAAGTGTGAAGGGCTTTGAATGTTGAGCATTGTCTCTAGCTCACCCGTTCAAGTAATAGCTCCCCTTACTGTCTGAGATTTTTTTCTTTTTCAAATAGCTGTTAATTGTGAAAAACTGGTAACGTCATCTACTCTTTCTCAGGTGGACCCATAGAGCTGTTTTGCGTGTACTAAAAATTCATTTAAGATTTGTTTATTCTCCTACCCAAATCTCTGCTCCTTCAATTGTCTTCAGAATTAAGCCTAAGGTGCCTACTGCTAGGAGGTGGTAGTAGGTGTGAAAAACATGTTGCTTACTATACTCTGGGAGGTTAAACTTACACGACACCGCCATGCCCTTCCATCTCTCAAGACTATAAAGTTCTGGGAATGTTTAACATTATTTGAACATTTGCATAAATATTTGGCAGAATGAACTTAGTTTGGGGAAGTGCCGAGCTGTTCACAGCATTCGCCTCGTTCGTTTACTCACTGAATAGGCAGGCTTTCTCCAGGTTCAAATTCTGTGTAGTATTGTTTTCATCATTGTTTAGTTAAATAAAATGGTTGGCACAAGCACATTTTATATTTGATCTTTACCTTTGAAAAACTTATCCTTTCAATGTACATAACTTTAGATCTCAAGAGAGGTGAGTAAATCACTATACCATTGTGTTTCATGACTGTTATCTCCTTTGATTTTGACAAGGTCCCTTTCATGTTTGCTTTCATAATTTGCTTCTGTTCCCATAGCTCACTCTTATTTTTGCTTCTTCCCCAGCATAAACAATAATTTAATGTGCATAATGCACATCTTTTTATTTAAATGTATGCTTGGTGAATAGGGATATTTTGTGCATAAGTTTTTCCTGAAGTAAGACATGCTAAGGTATGCTAATTTTAGGTAGAGAGCTGAAAGATTGGATGAATATATTTTCATATCTATGTAAACAGATACAGATGCAGATGTTCCCATGTAATTGTTGCCCAGATATAAAATATCTTCAACCCTCCTTAGGGTTCTTCTGTGCCTCCTCCCAGGAACAGCACAACTACAACCTGCCCTGCTCCTGCAGGGGTAACCACTACCTGGTTTCTGTCTCTCTAGATCTGCTTTGCCTGTTCTTGAATTTTATGTCTTCCAGCATAAAATATCATGCAATATCCAGACAGCATATCACACAATATGTTCTCTGCTGCATCCGGCTGCTTTCATGCCTCCTTTTGCCTGTAAGATTTATCCATGCTCTTGTGCAAAGGAATAATTGGTTCCTTTTTAGTGCAGAGCAGTATTCTTTCTTATCTTTTAATGTATTTTGTTGTCACAGGGTCTCATTACACAGCTTGGACTCACAGTGATCCTCCTACTTTCAGTCTCCCCAGCACTGGGATCAGAGGCAGCGTGCACCCCCATGCCCGGGCTCCGTGGCCAGCTCAGTGTGCCCATCGGTGGGGATGACATGTGGTGCTGGGGATTGAACCACGGACCTTGCATTTGCCTAAGCTTGCCTAAACAGGTGCTTTAGTCCACTGAGCTATCTCGCTGGCTCCAGCAGTAT
Source organism: Ctenomys sociabilis (assembly GCA_004027165.1). Classification (NCBI taxonomy): domain Eukaryota; kingdom Metazoa; phylum Chordata; class Mammalia; order Rodentia; family Ctenomyidae; genus Ctenomys; species Ctenomys sociabilis. The sequence goes on along the minus strand of PVKA01018904.1, from coordinate 16,682 downwards.
GTTTTTAATACACAACTTATCTTTTCTCTCCTCGAAGATGAGGACATCTTCACCCGTTCAGCTTACAGCCTATGTCGGCAGGGCGGCACGTACCACAGACGTTGACCGTATGATTGTAGTATTTTAAAAACTTCTTATCCAAGAATATAAAAGCCACAAACCCCTTTATTATTCATCCTAGGAATGTCCTGAAAGAGACACCCTCATGGAGAACTTCAAACACTACATTCACCTCTCGTCTCTAAACCCTGAGCTTTTCCTTGCTAGGTTCATCACTCCTTACATACTAGTGTTTACCTGGAAAGACCCACCTTTGAAGTAGACCTCAAAACCCCAGTAAACACCCTGGCTTGCCATGACTACGCTGACACACTTCAAAAATAGTCCACATAGGTTTTGTTTGGCTTCATATTATCATTGAGTGAGCTGGGTGTTCAACTCAGGAGAGAACAAAGGCATTTGGCTTGTTTTGAACGAAATATCATAAACAGCCACAGAAGGTGCTGGTGGCTAATGGAGAGGCCGAGGATGCTGGAGGCATCTCTGCAGTATGTATCTTTTGCTTGTCTCCATACTTACTAGAATATGGCCTCCTAATAGGAACAAATCAATCATAGCCACCATTATTTGTTAAAGTGTTAGATGTGAATTAAGTAATTCCATCGGATGTTGACCATGAAGATAGATGAGAGAAGGTTTTATGCTAGACTAATTGTTTAGTCTGTTTAGAGAAACCTTGGTTTTTGCAGGTAACATTTTATTTCCAGGCATAGTGTGTGATTCTCAATTATTTGGACTGGTGGCTGCTGATTTTAGTCCCCTCTGTAGACCAAGAGAGGTCCATGTAGCTACAATATAGCTGGAATTTGGAACTGCGAGTCTCCCTCTTGATCTCTAAGCCATCTCCCGTTCTCTGATCTTACCCCATCTCCAAACTCAGCCCTCCGTCAGCATGGATCCTCGTATTTCCAGCCACAGATTTGCCTTCCAGCTGGTCGGGAGACTCCTTTGTCCTGTTGTGGGTTCTAAGAATGTCCACTTTCCTGGGTCTCCTTGTGAGACTTGTTTCAATAAGCAGCCAGATCAAGTTTCATGCTTCTGATGTAAGTGTTGGAAAACATTAAAAGGAAAAGCATCTCAAGATATTCGTCCAGCCTGAGTCAGAGGCCCTCAGCCTTTTTTTATAATTGTTGTTTTTGTTTAAGAACTTTATTGACAGTTTTCTTTAGGCCACACACAGTGCTAAGTTTGATCACAGCCTCACTGAATTGGCATTTCCATGTCTAAAGATGTATTCTTCACAGTCTGGTCATTAGAATCATTCAGAAAGGACAGATAGGAAGTCATTTACATTTTTTAAATGTGAGGCATAAGACAATTTTATTAACTGCCTCAGTCATCAGCTCCAGTGGACTAAAATCAAGCTAGACCTTGCCAGGTGAGTGTCTAGAAAATGCCAAGGATATCAAATACATTTAGGATATATTAGAAAGCCATCAGAGGGAGAATCAGGTCTGAGGCCTTCCATTTCCTGTGCAATGACCTGTGGCTGCCACCATCAGATCTCAGTGGCCTCGGCAGGACAAGGGCTTTCGTGATGTCAGCATCACGCCTAAATCTTTGCACTGTGCTCTGCGGTTTCCTGTTTTGCAAGATCTACTCTCTCTGGAGAGTCGGCCATGTTGGTGTCCCTACAAAAGCACTGCAGGACACTGAGTCCCAGGCCAAGCAGCCCCACCCGAGTCTCTCTAATGATTAACTGTGCGGCCTCATGAGAGTCATAACTTCTTGATAAACTAACTGTACAGTTAAGGGAGAGGTCTAAGTAGTCTAAGTCTTTTCAGATCTGACATTCTATCATCTAGGTAATCTTTTAGCATCCAAGGCACGCAGTTACTGAACTGGAATTCCTCTAGGAATTGAGTAAATGTGGTGGTGAAAATGAAGGAACTCTCGGAGAGGGAGGGCTTTACCACAACCCCCGCAGTCCGTACCACGCTCTCCACACTCAGGTATGGACAGCAGACGTTTTGTCCTCTTGGATCAAGTAGTAAGTAAATACAGTGCAGAGACCGGACCCCGTTTCCAATCATAGTGCAAGCCCTAAGTCCTCCTCCCCCACCCCACGATAGAGACTTTGGAGCTGCAGCTGGTGCAGCTAAGCATTGGGGGCAGGGGCTGTAGTGAACTGGAGAGCAGGTGACCCATTCACAGACCAGGGAAGACTCTTGCACTATTTCGCCTGCTGTGCACCCAGCCTCTGGTTCCTATGTGCTTTGCAGCTCTCTCGCCCCAGCTCCTGGCCCTGCGGTGAATCTGAATTGGAATCGCTGGTGAGAGCAATAGAACCTCCAGAGAGCTGCGCTCCTGTCTTACTGGCCAGCGGGATGGGAGTGCAAACAGCCGCTTCCTTCCACCTGAGGCAGGATAAGCTGCGGTTTGCATTTCAGAGCCCCTGTGGGGCCAGGCTACATCTGAGACTCCACCGAGAGACACCCTCTTCCTGGGCTTCCTTCCTTCTTCTCCCACCTCCCAATACCCTTGCCGAGCTCTGTGGGGTGTGCCTGCTTAATGAGTCACTGGGACCCAAATCTTTGGTTCAAAGAGTGCTCTGGGAGCACTTGATCTGTCAAAATGTTATGATACCCCTTTTTTTTAAAAAAAAATCATTGCTGTTAAATGAAATTGATATAGAAGTGCCAGGCTTAGCCAATAAACTATTATTTTGCAATCTCTGCTGTAATCTAAAAAAACCTTATTCCCAGTCCATTAAAGAAAGATGGGAACTTGACAAGAGTGGCAAGGAATTTGACAAAAATGTTGAGTATCTCCAGGGGCTTAGTAATCAAATACCTGTACTAGTATGAGGTTTCTTAATGCATTCAGTTCTTACTACTGTATATATCAATACCTACTGCTACAAAACTTAGAGTGTATGAGCAGAATGAGGTAATTCCTGGACTGGTTTATGATGGAGAGTAGAAATCAGTTAGTCTTCATATTTTAATGGCTCTGTAGTATTCTTTGCATTAATAATATATTAACATTTATTTGTTACAATATAGCTTTTTTTGTGGAACCCGGGATTGAACTCAGACCCTTGTGCTTGCCAAGCAAGCACTTATTCTACTGAGCTATCTCCCCAGCCCCAATATAGCTTTGAAAGTGCTTTCCAGTATATGATTCTGCTCAGCGCCCACACTGTGTCTGTGAGGAGTGCTACTGTTTGACTTCACAGAGGAGGAAAGGAAAGCTCCAGAAGCTGCAAAGCAGATAAACATCACTGTGAAGTATGCATGTTTTTCTAGCATACCGAGAGTTGGTGAACAACTTATTGTCTCAAAAAATTGGTGATTCCTGGACAGATAGAAGAAGAAGAGCATGTGAGAATTGAGATACACAGAATTCAAAGAGAATATGGAAAAAGGAAGATAGGACACTTCGAAGAAAAATACAAGGAAAGTAACATGACAAAGAGTTGGAAACATGAGCAAAATGGAAAAAAAGACAGAAAACAATGTGGCCCATAAGAAAGGTGGAAAGGTAGAGAGAGTAAAATTTGGTAGAGGCAGGTGAACACCCCTCAAGAAAAGAAATGGGGAGCAGCAGAAAAGAAGGATTGGAACTGAGACTCGGTGAATCAGCTTTGAGGGTGACAAAAGCCATAAACATTACAGACTCAGTAGGTAAACACTACGTCAAGATGGTCCCAGTACAGTGGTGAAAGAAGTGCAGAGAGCTGTCCTGCCTGTCCCCAGAGAGGCAGACAACCAGCAGTCTGGACACACCTGGGCCACCTCAGGCCTGGAGGGGTCTGGCTATGGGCCCCTGGCAGAATCAAGCTGCAGAGCCTGCAGTTGATAAGAAGGCAAGGATTGTTTTTAAGCCAGGATCAGGCAGTTTCAACCCAAGGTCCAGGGGAATCCACCTTAAATGTGTATTCCAAAATAATAGCTCTTGGAGGAGGGGGCATAGCTTGGGGAAGCAGGAAGTGGTGTTAAAACAGATCCAATTGCAGGAACAGAAGTCCACAGCAAAGCAAATCAAGTCTAAGCTGCAGGTGGAACGATAGCTGATCCAGAATTATAATTGTTTTCCTATTTGCTGGCCAGTTTGACCCTGGAACCTGAGATAAGCTGTGAACGTGTAGTCACTGCATCTATGGCACCCTAGAGAAGTCCAAATCCTGGCTCTACAACTAGGTACTTGTGTGATCTCGAATACATGATGGAACTTTTCTGAGAATGGATTTTCCCACAGAGTTGTTAGGAGGACTGAGTTAAAGAATGCAAAGTGGCTAGAAGAGTAGCAGTTAATATGTGGCTTACATTACAGGATATTGGCTGTTATTTAGGATGGAGCTCGTAGCTGGTATGGGGCCAGGAAACTAAGCCAAGTTTTCACAAATGAGGAGTAGGAAAAACACTTAAGCAAATAACATAGTATCTTACTGAAGACTGTTGAGCTTGGAAAGCCGTTGCCTGCACTGACAATTCCTGAAAAATGGCTGTTAGAATCTGCCTGATTTGTTTTTCTCTATGGCCTTGCACCTGCACTATGTTGAGAACATGGGCCTTGTTTACAAGACTTCAAAAGGTCAGGAACTTGGCAAGAAGCCTGCTCTTTGTCAGCCTTTGCTCTTTATTTGTTCACTATAAACACAAGGAACTTCAGCTTTATTAGCAACACGAATCCCCTAACCCAAGAAATTTATAGTAGCTTCCTACCCGGAAAAAGAAGTGTCTCCAAATTAAGAAGGGATGCAATTGTGATTCAAAGGGAGTGTGTACTCTTCAGTGAGAGTAATGGAGATAGCTTTTGTAATGCCAAAATGAAGAGAGGGAGAATAAGAGTTTACTGAATTATTGTTGTGTGTGTTAACGTAATTACAAAGCTTTTGGTCACAAGCCTTTATTTGGCAGAGAAAAAGTCGATGGATTTAGCTCTATAGAAAGTTCAGGGACCTGAATTAAATCCCAGGTGCTGCATGCAGTGCCAAGCCCAGAACCCTGGGCGCACCTTGCCAGCCACAGAAACCAGGCATGGTGGTGCAGGCCTGGGTCCCAGCACCAGGAAGGCTGAGATAGGAGGAGCACTTCAAGTCTGAACTGTGTAGTGAGACAGTGAGAGCCAGGAAGAAAGAAAGAAAGAAAGAAAGAAAGAAAGAAAGAAAGAAAGAAAGAAAGAAAGAAAGAAAGAAAGAAAGAAAGAAAGAAAGAAAGAAAGCCAGCCATCCAGCCTGGAGGGAAGGACACAGGAAGGGTGGGGCTGCTTAGATATGTAGGAGCATCAAGAAACCAGAAGATCCCACAGTTTGATGTTCAACCAGCACTAATTGCTGAAGCCCACGTTCGGCATGGAGTGGGCTGATCACATTTATACCATGTGTAAATTTTCCCACCATAGACATGTTTTAAATGCTAATATTATAAGTTTTTTGAAGGAGAATTAGGTATGGTTCGGCTTTTCTACTTTGCGTAACATTACAATGGCAAGCCATGCATAAAGTGAACTTAAAACAGTAATTTTCCAAGAGTTATGAAAGTTGAAAGTTTTTATTTTTAATCAAAATTTAGCACCCCCTAAAAATGAACTATCACTGTTGTGGTGATTTTAGTAAAATTCCTATAAAACCTTTTAATTTTTTTTTTTTTCTTGCAGACAGTCTAGGTTCTGGCTAGTGGTGGAATGGAGAGAGCTAAATGAGAGGTAGGAACTCATTTGCTGAAGCCATCTTCCCAGTCTGAAAGATGACAGTGAGAACCCAGCGTGAGAAGACGATTTGGAAATAACCCCAAAACCAATGTGTGCACCTGCTGAGAGTTCTAGCTACCGTGGGATGCGCAGACGGGCTGGAGCCGTGGCCCTCTGTAAGCACGCATTTGGGAGGGCTCGCGCGTCAGTGAGTGCTACTGGATAGGGCAGGGGACCCACAACCAGTGCAACTCATGGCTGCTTTTCCTGATGACACCTGTGATGCATTTAGGGAAGAAAAATCAGAAACAAAGCAGAAAATAAGTCAAAGCACCAGAAAGGATGGCCTCTGTGTCTGTTTGTATTCCTATCGCAATATTAGAAAATCTGCTTCAATAACACAAGAGATTGGGTATTTGAAAACAATCCAGAAATTAACCAGACTACGGTTAGTTTGACCCGTCACCGTGGTTCTAATTTCTTCCGGTGTTTTCATTGCTCCTCCCTTTTGCTGGCTTCCTCCTCACAGTCCTCAAATGCTTGTCACAGTGCAGTCTTCACGTCTGCACTCCGTAGTGCCATTCTGAGGAAGAATGCATTTCCCAGGTTTTCCTACAAGAGTACTAACCGGCATGCGATCCCTCGGCTACCTGGGTAATGAGTGCGCTCATCGCCCACGGCGATCGGCCCCGGGGCTAGAGGAAGGGAGAACGTCCCTTCTCAAAATCCTTGGGTCTGCATGAAAGAGGGCTGGATACACAGTGGAGAAGCTGGGTGCCACCAAGACACGAGAGAGGGGTGGGCTTCACGTAGGTGGCACCCCGGTCTGTTTAGGTCAGTCTCTCCTGGAACGGGTTCTAAAGTACCACAGTTAACACGGTAACTCTTCTGATGAGCCTAGTCTTCGTTGCAAATGAAGCTAATTTATTTCTCTTCTATTCAGAACTGAGCTGCAAAAGCACGAATTCTTTTTAATCCTTATAACACCTGTTCACATATTTAAAGAGCGCTGTTAGATAATGCCTCCTGTTGAATTATCTGAATTCTTCTTTTTAAAAAAACTTGCTTATTGCCGGGCGTGGTGGCTCATGCCTATAATCCCAGTACTGGGGAGGCTGAGGCAGGAGGATTGCTGTGAGTTCGAGACCAGCCTGAGCTACAAAGTGAGCTTAAGGCCACCCTGAACTGCATAGTGAGACCCTGTCTCAAAAAGACAAAAAAAAAAAAAAAGAAGAAAAAATAAAAAAACTTGCTTGAGCTGAGTATGGTGGGAGACATCCCACACTTGGGAAGCTGAGGCACAAAGACTGCCGTGAGTTCAAGACCAGTCAGGGCTATACAGTGAGTTCAGCATTAACCTGTACTACATAGTCAGACCCTGTGACAAAAAAAAAAAAACAAAAAAATTCAGACCAACCTATTTTTTCCACTTCAGAACCTTTTCCTCTTTTGAGTATGTGCTTCAGTATCTCAGAATGCCTCGTTAAAATAGAGCAATAATCTCAGCAAGCCCAAGGCTTGCTCTAACAGCTGCAAATGAGCTATGGCAGAATTTACATGCCTTTCATACTTCAGCTACTCTGATGCTTCCCATAATGCAGTGTGATATGCAACAATACATTTTAATGATGAGGAAACTGAACCCACAGGGGTTAAGCAATTAGACCCAGGATTCTCTGATTCCACACTCCACTCTTGTTATTTTTTGCCAAACTAACTCCTAAATACTGATATTCCACCTCAAGCAATGCTGAATATAAATATAACTTTTGAATAAAAATTATTCCTGCATCTCATATATATAGAAGAAAAGAATAAGTGTCAGCACCTGCAAGCTTGTTACTTAAAAACTGTTCCAAGGTTAATGTATTAAAACAAATGATCCTTCCTTGGTATTCAAACTGTGTCCCTGTTATCACTTAATTCTCCTCTAATGTGGGTTTGTGAACTGGTATGGGTTGAATGCATTATAATATAGAAGTGATTAATGATTTGGGTATGCCAGTAGCATTTCTATAGCCCTACTTCAAGTCTTGCTGATTAACTAGTTTTAAGCAAGCTAACTTAGACTTCAAAATATAGGAAAAAGAAAAAACTAGGAAAATGAATACAGTATCCTCTGCCTTCAGTCAGTAGAAATTCACAGGGGCAGAGATGAGAAGGGTTGAAAAAGAAAAGCTGCGGACAATTATGTAAGATGGAGTTTAAGAAAAGGGAAAGGGCTGCAATTAAAGCCAGGCCAAAAAAGTAATTAGGCTGCACACTATGGTCGGAATGAACTGGAACAGGAAGAATGAGAAGTCTACTCAGGAAAAGACAGGCTGTCATCATGGTCCTGTCACTGCATTAGCGCAAAATTATCCTCTTGGTGACACTCCTGTCTCCGGTCTTTGTGAGGAAAGCTGCTCTTCTGTTTTCCAGTGTTTCTGACAGTGTGAATTTGGTTTTCTTTCCAACCAAAGAGTCCATTTCCGAGTGTCTTTCAGATCTCCTTTTCATTTCTAAAACCAAGTGTTCTTCACACAGCCCAGACAGCATGAATACACAGCTAAGAAGGGTGCTGTCTGGGTTTTGCGACCTTGAGGACATTTGGCCTTGGCATGCTTTTAGAAAGAAAAGAAGCCACATTCTAATATGACAAGAAGAGAACTCTCATTCAATAAGAAAAGTGTGCTTTACTGGGAACAGTTCCAGTCACTAAAATGTTTAGTTTTTTATGCTCAAACTAGTCTATTTTTCTTGTGTTCTACATGTTTACTTATTAATTATAGATTGTACCAACATTATAGGTTAAAATGTCTTTACAGTAATAACTACAATGTTTATCATATTATGTAATAATTAAAACAATAGTCCTTTTTTTCTCCAGTGCTGAGGATCAAACCCAGGGTCCGGTGTATGCTACGCTCATGCTCCATTCCTGGATTATATCTTTAATCCCAAGGTTCCTCTTTCATAAAGAAACACACATACTCTTCTAATAGCTTTTTCTTTTCATTTGTTTTTGATGTGTTGCTTTTGAGACAGAGGCGTGCTGCGAAGTTCAGGCTGGCCCTGAGCTCACAATGGGGTGATCTTAAAATCACGGTGACCCGCTTGCTTCAGTTACCCACGCGCTAGGATTACAGGCGTGCACCACCACAACCCGCTCCACTGATCACAACAAATCCACTATTGTTTTTCCTCATGTCCCTTTTCAGTTCCTGTGTTTATGCATATTTTAAAATTTGCACAAAGTTTAATGCAAATACACTATTATATCCTGCTTTACTCATTTTATTGGGTAATAGACACTTCGTGTACTGTGTGTGTGAATGTCATATCTATTTTTACCACTTTGTACTATTTTATAATGTGCCATAATTTACCTGCTTATCTACTATGGTACATACAGATTGTTTTCAATACCTCTTGATTACAAATTAAGCTGCCGTGAGTTTCAACGTGAATAAAACATTTTCTGCATTTTGATGTTTCCTGAGGTCAAATTTCCCCACATTTTACTGTTTTTATCTTTCAGCGTGAAGTCTTCCTGGTCTACAGTGTGGCTGGCGTAAGTCTGCCTTTTCTCGCGTGCTGCGCTGACCCCGGCCCCAGGGAACAAGTCCAGGAGTGGTGGTGCGTGCCTGCAGCCCCAGTGCTGGGGAGGCTGGAACAGGAGGATCAGCACGAGTGCAGGCTGTTTAGTGAGACCCTGGACTTGAAAAAACAAGTCTGCTCTTTATTTATTGATTTTCTGTCTGGATATTCTATTCATATTGGAGTACTGTATCTCCTGCTCTTGCTGCATTGCTCTAAATTTCTCCTTTCAGATCTGTCCGTATTTGCTTTACAAACACCGATACTCTGGTGTCAAGTGGCTGTGAACCTACAAGTATCGTGTCTCCCTGTGGTCAATAAAAGTTCATTCAAGATTCTTCACCATTGTGTTATGACTCCCTGCTCTAGTGGCAGTGTGGTTTTGTTTTATTTTTTTTTTTTTACTTAAAATCTACCCTATCTGATGTAGGGGTGGCCACCCTGACTTTTGGGGGTACACTTTTTTTTGCTTGTTTGTTTTTATTTTTTATTTTTATTTTATTGAAGTACAAATATCAATGAGACAGTTTTAAGATACTTGACAAGATGGATTTGATAAATTAATACATTGCAAACTGTTGTCATAATGTTTTGGTATCATAGAAGGTGCAAACATGATATTATACTTATAGACATTATTATACTGTATGTCTCTTATCAGTAAATAAACAGCGTCTAGCTGTTTGCATATCTTATTTTTTTATACCTGAATTACATCAAAGATTTAATAATTAATACTTTCTACCTTGTTATTTTCCTAGTGGATGACCATAGCACTAGAAGCCGACATAATATCCTGTCCAACCACCATTAGTGCAAATCTTGCCTCTGATAGGATTATGTAGAAGCATGGCGTTATCTATCCCAACTGTACTGTCCATACACACACATCATGATTCTTCCTTTCTATACCCCTTCCTTTGTCTACACCTGTCAAAGGTGGGCACTCCATTGTCATTCAACTAACTTAGGTGCCTGAACTCGACGACACAATCCAACAAACTGATAAGAACAGATACTACACTTAATCTTAGCCAAAAGGCTGAGAAGCAATGGGGGTACACTTTGCATGGCATATCTTTTTCTATTCCTTCACTGTCAGCCTATATGTGTTCTTGTTTCTATGGTAATATTCTTACCGGTGGCATATCATTGGCTCTTGCTCTCTTATCCATTCAGCCATGCTGCATATTTTTATTAGAGAGTTTAGTCCATTTAAATCTGAAGTCATTATTGATAAGAAAAGATTTAGCCTTGTCATATTATTTATCTTGTGGTTTTCTTTTGCCCTTATTTTTCCTTGATGTGTTTTGTGTTCTATTGACTTGTTCTTTGGATTGTGAGGTTTTGACTCATTTCTCTTTTATTTTCATGTAATTTCTATGAATATTCTCTTTGTGGTTACTCAGGGGCTTATATAAGATATGTTACGACAGGCTATTTTAAGCTTATAACAATATCTTTTTAAAAAATTTAATTTCTTTAGCATGCAAGAACTCTGTGCCTTCATCTCTTCAATATTATGTGCTATTGATATCACAATGTATAATTATTTAAATTATGTATCCTTTAATATTATTTAGTTATACTGCTGTTTAATATGTGTGTCACGTAAGTTTATAATAGGATTACAATACATCTACCTACCACTATTCTAGAATGTTAGTTTCTGGTTATGTACTTACCTTGACAGGAAGTTTCCTACATTCACATGTCCTCATGTTGCTGATTTGCACCCTTTCATTTCAGTGTGAAGAACTCTGCGTAGTATTTCTTGTAGGGGACATCCAGGGGAGATGAATCCCTTCACTTTCATTTGTCTGAGGATATCTATCAATCTTTACTTTTGAAGGATAACCTGCCTGGCATAGTATTCTTAGTGGACAGTTTTTCTTTCAGCAATTGCACTGCCTTCTAGCCTTCAAAACCACAGTGCAGTATCACTTCAGACCTGTTAAAAGAGCTATCGTCCACTAGACAGGAGAAGTATGGATAAGGCCATGAAGAAAAGGGAGCTCTCCTGCTTGTGGATGGGAACACAATTGGTGCAGTCTCTGTGGAAAATACTATGGAAATTCCTGAACGAAAATTACCAGATGACCCAGCAGTCCTGCACAGTAGATTTCCTTTTTTGTTTGTTTTTGCATTTTTTTAGGGAAGGGTCTACAGGGTGTTCAGGGTCTCACTACTAGTCTGAACTTCCAGTGATCTGCAAGCTCACAGCCTCTCAAGAGCTGCGATTACAGGCACGCACCACCACGCCCATTCTCAACTGCCATCTCAGTGCTCCCCGGGGGCAGAGCCAGTACAGCAGGCCCGGGAATCAAACGCTGGACTCCTGCGCCTGCTAGCAGGTACTTTAATCTGCTGAGTTATTTGGCCGACCCTAGATTTCCAAAGGAAATGACATCAAAACCTTGCAGGCGTATCTGCATCCCCACGTGTACTACAGCACTATTCACCATGGTGAAGATACGGCCTCACCCACAGATGCATGGACAAAAAGAAGACGTATGTCTACACATGGCAGTGGAATACTATGAAGCCTTTAAAGAAGATGTTCCTGTCTCTTGCAGCAACGTGGATGAACGGGAGAACATTATGCTAAGTAAAATAAACCAGCCACAGAAGAAAAGATACGACACCATCCCCCTTTTATGTAGGATCTAAATAAAATAAAATAGAAACAGATTGTAGAATGGTACTACCACAAGGAAGGAGGGAGCAATAGGGCATAAGTCTGTCAAAGGGTACGACAAACCTAGGCAGCTAATATACAGACTAGAGTTAATTTAAACATATATATATATATATGTATTTTCCCATAGAATCCTTTTTAATATAAAAGAAAGAACACATTTCAGCCATGCAGTCTGCCAGTCTGCCTGTTTCTACAAGAGGCATGCCAGACTATGGGACTACATAGCAAAGAGTCTTTAAGAGCATTTGGCTGGGAGAGACAGAAAATGCAGACCTCAGGGAAGACTGGGAAAGCCCAGGAATTGAGTTATGTCCCTGAACACCGCGTGTTCAGGTCTTCTCAGATCCTCATATGTTTTCTTATTTACAACATTCCCACTGGAGTCTTCATACTCTTCCTCAGTGTCAGGCTGCCATCGTTCTGAAGCCTTCTGCAGTTTCAGCTTGGTCCACAGAGACAGCACCTTAGCCTGTGTCACGTTAGCAAAGTGAGCAGCGTCTGGAATGCCCAGACACCTCACGCCACGAGTGTGACGCCCTTCAACCAAGTGCCGCTGGAAGGCCTTCCGCCCTCGGTGGGTGTAGTTTCCACAAATCTCACAACTGTGGTTAATATTCAGGCCATGCAGCTTATACAGCCAGTGGGGGATGGGTTTGCCAGCCCAGCCCAGGGGCAGGTTTTGGGGGCTGTAAATGATCTCATTTTCCTCATCTTTACTTTCACTCTTGCTGATCTGCTCCTCTGCCTCCTCCTCTCACTATTCCTCCATCCTGGCTTGCTTGCCTTGTACATTTTCATGAGTGAGCCGTCGGTGTTCCCAAGAATCTCGACATATTTGTAGATGTGGGCCTCTAGGAAAGCAGTCTTTGTTCCTCTCAGTATCTCGGTTTGTGCCCTTTGATTTGGGGTTTTTGATGAAAAGGGAGGTGAACTAAGATCTCTGGACCTCTGAGGGCTCTTTAGAGTTGTACCAGTTGAAGACAAGAAATTGTACTTTAGTACATCTGCATCAGCTGTGGACTGATCGGCCATTGGCCATGGACTCTTCCTGGAGAGGGTACAATTTGGGGCAGGATGTTCCCTAGCAGTAAGGGCAATCCCTGTGAAGAATACAGCGACGGCAGCAGCCAGGATTCCCTGCAGCATGACAGGTACCTTGGCCCCACAGAAGGAGTGAGGCCCAGCAGCAGAGCATTCGCTGCAGAGGGATTCTCAGCCTTTGAGGTGCAGCAGAATCACTTGTGTGGCTTGTTAAATACTGACTGCACAGCCCTACTACAAGAGCCTTTGAGCCGGCCAAATGGCCAAATAACTCAGTGGATTAAAGCACCTGAAAGCAGGCGCAAGGGCCCGGGGTTTGATTCCTGGGCCTGCAGTGCTGGCCCCGCCCCTGTGGCACTCTGAGAGGACAATTGAGTCTGGGCGTGGTGGACATACCTGCAATCCCAGCTTTTGTGAGTCTGCAAACAGACAAATCACCATGAGTCTGATCTAGTAGTGAGATCCTGAACACCCTGTAGACCCTTCCCTAAAATAAAAAAATGAAAGTTTTTAATTTGAGAAGTGGAATAGTTAAAACAGTCATGTGAATATTTTTAACACTTAAATATGAGCCACTAAAATAAAAAATTGGTGCTTGTGAGGCAGTTTCAATTTCATCAAAGGAAAGTGCTAGATTATAAAAGCCACAGATTCCTCCCATTTGTATATATATATATATATATATATTCCCCGCTGAAGTGCAACTCTGGTGTCTTTACCACCATCCGTTGAAATCTCCTTCTCCACTATGTTATCCTGACTTTGGTGAAAGTGGCATGAGTGGAGCTCGCGGCCTCGGTCTCAAGACGCAGGCACTTTCCACATTTCTGTACCATAACCCTGCAGCTGCTATGCCAAGACACCTGGCAGACTCCTTGCTGATGCAAGACCACACAGAAAGACGTCCGGTGCTGGACAAACCCTAACGCTGAAATCCCCCAGAGCCTGAAAGCCTGAAACGCCGAAGTCACAAAAACGTGATTGTGGGAAATTTAAAAAAAAATCTTTAGTAGTAGTAGTATTTTATATGTATTAAAAATGATATCAACGTGGATCTCATTGAAAATACAGCTAAGGAAAGAGAGTAAGGCAACACCCATTCATGATAAAACCCTTAAACAATGAGGAATTAAAAAAGAAAGAAAACTTTCTTAGGCTGGGGGTGTAACAGGGTGGAGCACTACTCACCATACAAGAAGTGCTGGGTTTTCAATCCCAGGACTAGAACAAGAAATGAACAAACAAACAAGAGAGCAATCCGTCAACCTCATAAAATTCATCTACTAAAAGCCCACAATAAATATTATACTTAATGATGAAGTAATAAATATTTTCCCTAAAGATCAGGAATAAAATAAAGATGTGTATTCTTATTACTTGTATTAAACTGTACTAAAATTCCAGCACGGAAGTAAAGCAAGGAAAATAAATAAAGGGCATTCGTGTTAGAAAGGAGAAAAGATTCTTTGAGGATGGCATAATCTGGTACACAGAAAATTATAAGAAACCCACTAGAAAACTACTGGAACTAAAAATTTAAAAAGACTAAGTGTTACACAGGACATAAAGAAATTAGAACCCTTCTGTGTTGCTTGTGAGAATTCAGCAAAGTTTCATTGATTGATATAAAAATAAATTGTATTTCTTTATGGTAGCACTTAATAATCTAAGGATGAAATTAAGAAATTAAGAGTATATAAAAAGAATTAAGATGTATTATATATATATAATACATCTTAATTAATATATATATTATCAATATCCTGTGATGAATGTTATCATGTATTACAAACATGTATTAACAAAAATAAAAGTAAAAATGAAAATAAAGTGAAAAAGACAAATTAATTCTATAGACAACAGCATCTTAAAAATATCTAGGAATATAGTTCAGTGGCACAGCAGCTACCTGGCAAAAGGTCCTGAGTTTGATTTCCAGTACTGAAAACAAAACAAGAAACAAGAGTAGAAGTACCTGACTTGAATATTGCCAACTATAAATATATTGAGGCCAGAGGCCAGACATGGTACTTAAGTCTCCACTGAAAGCTCTTGTTAAATGAAGGCTTAGTATCCAGATTTAAAAGTGGTGAGACTTTTCAGAGGTAGGGGTCTAGGACAGGTCTCTAGGTCATTGGGAGTGGCCTTAAAGGGACTATGAGGTCCTGGTTCTGTCCTTTCTCTCTCCTTTGCCTCTTCACAATGGCATCAGCAGTTTTGTCCCTCCACATGTTCTTGCCATGATGTGCTGTCTCAACCCAAGCCAAAAGCGAAGGGCCACCTGATGACAGGCTGGCCCTTCAGAAACTATGGGTCAAAATGAAGCTTTTATTTATATACATGAGTTATCCCAGGCATTGTTATGTGAAGTATGCTGACACACAGATGGGTGGATTGGGAAACATCCTATCATTAAGATGGAAACACTCTCCAAACTAATCTGTCAGGTCAACACAAGCCTATCAAAATCATAGCTGTTCTTTGTGATTGTTGTTGCTTGCAGAAACTGGCAAGTTGAAGTTTAAATTCATGTGGGAATACATAAGGAAAAAATAACAAAACAAAACTCCAAAAAGGAAAAGAAAAAGACAACAGGAAAAAAAAATCCTGAAAAATGATAAACTTGCAGAATTCAAGATTACTATAAGTCTATAGGATCAATACAGGCTGGCATTGAGATAGATCTAGAGATTGGTGGGTTATAATTTAGGTAAGAAATAAACTCTTACACCTTGGCTAAATTTTGAGACAGGTGCCAAATACTGCAAAGGGAATAAAATACCCTTTCAGCAAATGGCACTGTGACTCGCAGGTACACCCATGCAAAAAGCTACACGTGGACCTCGGTCTCACAGAGTGAGACTCAAAGTGAGTCAATAGGTCAAAACATAAGAAATAAAACTAAGAAGTTCTTGGGGTGCAACACGAATGTAAACCTTTTTGGTGTTATGGCTTAGATAAAGAATGATCCCCAAAACTCATGTGCTCAGGCGGTGGGCTTTGTAAGGTGATATATTCATAGGGCTCTATACTAATCAGCAGATGAATCTGCCTATGAATCCATACCTAAATGTGCTGGTCAGGATCTGCTCAGATGAGGTGTATTACTAGGGGTGTAACTAGGAAGCTACACAGTGTTTCCCTCCCTCACTCCTTCCTTCTCTCTCTGCTTCTTGGCT
Source organism: Ctenomys sociabilis (assembly GCA_004027165.1). Taxonomy (NCBI): domain Eukaryota; kingdom Metazoa; phylum Chordata; class Mammalia; order Rodentia; family Ctenomyidae; genus Ctenomys; species Ctenomys sociabilis. The sequence continues at coordinate 488 of PVKA01018904.1, read as the reverse complement.
GCCATTATGAAGGAGCTTCCTCCCCACAGGCCTTCCATCATGCCTTCTGCTGAGTGCCAGCTGACCATGAGCTGTAACGGTAAGCCCAGATAAACCTGTTGTCCTTTAAATTGTGAGAGTCTGACACCACTTCTCAGTTACAATGAAAGTGGCTAGGGTAGTTGGGGAATGATTTCTTAGATAAAACGTCAAAGGCACTAACAAGATAAAACATTAATGAACTGTACTTCAACAGTTTTAAGAATTTGTACTTGACTGAACACTAATAAGAAGGTGAAAGCAAGATGGGTAAGGCAATGATCCTGAGAGTCTTCAGCAGGTTTTTGAAACTAGCAGTTAATTGATAGGATTCTCACCCTAACTATATATGCTGATAGCTGTGAACTGAGCAACTGCACTAAATAGCAATGTGTAACACTAGGGTCATCCTTGGAATGCCTGTCATTCTGGCCTTCTAAATATGTACTGCTTGTCATGTCATATCAATT
>PVKA01018903.1:0-42982 GCA_004027165.1 Ctenomys sociabilis | reverse complement strand
TCTTTCTATACAGTTACTCCCAGCCCAGGTGATGTCCTTGGGCATCACATCTCTCCAGGCAAGTGAGCTCAGCTGGCACTGAAAATGCCTTTGTGCAAAGAAAGAGATGATTCTGCCTCCTCCTCCTCCAGTGGCCCTCCATGATGATTTTCCCAGCTGTGTGTCCCATCCCTGGTTCTTACCTAGGAATTGGGCACGGGCCTGGTGAGGGCTGAGCGCCTGCATCTGCTGCCTGTGCTGGCCAATCAGGTTGAGCCAGGCAGACCCAGCCATCGAGCAGTACAGCTGGGCCGGGATGTACTCCTGGACCTCCCTCCTGTGTGTGGAGGAGACAAGGTTCTGAGTATCCACCATTGTGCAGTAGGCATAATGCAGAGCTGATGCAATGATGCACCTTCCTGGAAAAGGAAATACTGCAGCACATTGAAGAGCAACAGAGGGGTACCAAGGATCCCATGGTGCCTTGGTACACATCAGATGCTCAGTCATGGCAGGGCCAGCCAGTTTCCTGAAGACCACTGCTTGCAGGTGGAGGAACTGAGAAGATCACCAGAATCCAGGGTCACACAGTGACTGAGTGTGGGGAATAAGACTTGAACCCAACATGGATTTGTCTTTTATAGCTCCTGCCTCCAAGGAGAAGCCCAAGCTGGAAGGGGACAAGGCACAGGGCTGGGAGAAACATCAAAGCAGGCAAAGCAGCACCAGGAAACTGGGCAGAGGATGGGACAGGGGATGCTGGGTCTTTGAACTGAGTCCTAGAGGCCATCAGCCAGGTCACCTTGCTTTCTGCTCTAGACACACACACACACACACACACACACACTGGTTCCCTCAGGCCAACTCCTTTATTCCTAAAGACACGAAAAACACCAACAGCAATTCTAGCCCATTCCAATTCCACTGGCAAATTGGAGATCCCCCTCCCCCACAGCTCTTCCTGGAGGCATCTCTCTGCCTTTGTATTGCTGGATTAAGAGCTTGGCACTAAGGAGCTAGGGGTATGGCTCAGTGGTAGAGTGCAGGTGTGAGGCCTAGAGTTCAATTCCCAGTACCTCCACCCCCTTAAAAAAGAAGAAAATAATTTTTTAAAAAGCCTGGCATCTGAAGCACACTTCCCAGGCTTTGTGCCATGCCCCACCCCCTGCAACTAGCTTCAGGAAACCTCAGTGTCCTACTCTGTGAAAGGATGCCTGTGTTTAAAGAGTGGTTGGGCAAAATAGTAAAAAAGTAAAAGCCCAACAGGTTGACAGCTCATACCTGTAGTCCCAACTATGAGGGAAGCAGAAGCATGAAGATTACTTTTTATTTTTCTTGAGACAGGGTCCCTCTATGCAGTTCAGGCCGGCCTTGCATTCACTATATAACCTAGGCTGGCCTTAAATTCATGGCAATTTTCTTGCCTCGGCCTCCCTGCGGTTATAGGGCGCACCACCACACCCAATTCCTTTTACTATGATTTATACCAGTCATTCTCAAAGTGTAGTCGAAGGTCTGGGAGGTCTGAGCTGGGAATGGGGCACACACCTATAATCCCAGCACTTGAGAGACTGAGGCAGGATGTTTGCCACAATTTTGAGGCCAGTCTGAACTATATAGTAAAACAGTATCTCAAAACAACAAGAAAAAAGGGCTGAGGAGATAGCTCAGTGGTGTAAGTGCTTCCCTGGCAAGCACGAGGGCCTGAGCTCAGTCCCCGGTTCTGCCAAAAAAACAAAACAAGAAAAAAGGTCTGGGAGATGAAAAACATTTTCATAATAATACAGCATGTCTTTTGCTTCATTCTCTCTTACTCTCTAGGAATTGTACCACAGGCTTTTCTCTGAAGCTATGTAATAGTGAGAGATAGGCAAGATGGTAATTGCCTGATCAGATCCACAAATCTAGCTCTCTTCTACTAAGTCAGACAGGAAACAACTTTACACAATGTGATGCAGCTGCTGTTTTCACTGATTTTCAAGTGGTATTTTTTTCATAAAATGTTATTTATAGGGCCGGCAGTATAGCTCAGCGGACTAAGCGCTTGCTTAGGTAAGCACAGGGGACCAGTGTTCGATCCTTGGTTCCCCAAGCCGCGCCGGCCCCGCCTTCAGGTGCGCTGAGCCGGCGATGCACTCTGGGCGTGGTGGTGCGCGCCTGTAATCCCAGCACATGGGAGGCAGAAAGCAGGAAGACCACTATGAATGTGGGCTGCATGCATAGTGAGACCCTGCACCAGAAAAAAAAAAAAAAAAAAAAAATAGAAAAAAGCAAAAAAGTTATTTATGTAAAACATGTAGTACTTTTATTTATTTATTTTTGAGACAAAGTCTCACTATGTAGTTCAGGATATCCTTGAACTAATTATGTAGCCCAGGATGGCCTCAAACTAGTGGTGGTACTCCTGTCTCAGCTCCTAAGTACTGGGATACAGGTATATAACACCATACCTGGCTCATTCTTATATTTTTTTCTTTGTATTTTAGGGAAGGGTTTACAGGGTATTCAGGATCTCACTACTAGATTGGACTCATAGAGATCCGCCTGTTTACAGCTTCCCAAGAGCTGGGATTACAGGCCTGCACCACCATGCCCAGGCTCAATTGCCATCTCAGTGTGCCCCAGGGGCGGGGCCAGCAGGCAGGCCCAGTGTTGAACCCTTTGCTCCTGCACTTGCAAGTGCTTTAATCTGCTGAGCTATTTAGCCAGCCCTTCAGTTTTAATTTTGAATAAGGTAAATATAAACAAGTATTTTAGGATCCTATTTGTTCTTTCCCTTTCTTCTCCCCTTCCTTAGGATCCTTTTTTTTGTGTGTGTGTGCGTGGTTGGTGAAGCCTGCCCTGGGGGTGGGTCTGGGGAGGCATGTGATGACTGGGATCTAACCCCAGTCCCTGCATTTTGCCTAAGCTTGCTTAGCTGTCTCATCAGTCCAGGATCCTATTTTCAAAAGGTAAAAAGTCCTGAGACTGATTTTTTCTTTTTGTACCAAGAATCAAACTCAGGCCCTTGTGCTTGACAGGCAGGTGCTGTACCGCTAACTGTATCCTTGGCCCCTGAGACTGATTTATATTCTGAGCACCGATCACATCTTTGAGACATCAGCTTACTTAGTGAATCCTCTATTACTGGATATAAAGGTTGCTTCCAATCTTTGCTGTTATCAGTAATGCTGCAGTGAATGTTTTGTGGCTGAATCTGCATATCCATGTCTGTTGCATGGGCTACAAGGTATGTGTGTCCTGAAATCTTCATTAAATGGAATCTCTCAGGGCTGGCAAGGTAGCAAACGCCTGCTTAGGCAAGCACAGGGACGGGTTCAATCTGCTGCACCACATGCTGTGTCAGACCTGCCCCTGAGCACACTGAACCAGCCAAAGAGACTGGGCATGGTACCTGTAATCCCAGTCCTGGGGAGGCTGAATACAGGAAGATCACTATGAGTCTGAGCTGTAGAGTGAGGCCCTCTACCAAGTACATTGAAAAAGGACTCTCTCAGTCTCTCAGCTTCTTTGCTTTGCACTATTAATACCAGCCAGAAGCAACTTGTCACAGAAGGGAGTCCAGGTCCTAGCTCCTATAATGAACTACAGAAGGCCCAAGATAAAGACAGCCCTTTCCCAGACAGCTCTCTCACTGTCTGGGAAGACAGTAAGGGGGGGATCCTGGAGGCTGGGCTGGGCAGTGGCAGCTCTGATGACAGGGGGTTGGGCTGAGATGCCAATCTCCCTCCCTGCCCACAGAGGGAGGCAGGCAGGTTGGCGCTCACGTGCTGGGCAGGTAGAGGTGGTCCCTGGCACGGTGCTGCAGTGAGGCCAGCTTGGACACCTGCTGCAGCTGCTGCTCACTGGGCCGGCCGGCTGGCATGCTGCTGAAGAGGCCCTTCAGGTAGTCAGGCAGCACCTACAGGGAGGGGTCATATGAGGGGCTGTTTGGCAGGCACATTCAAGTATTTACTTGCAAGAGCCATGGAGACAGTCCAGTCCTATCTACTTCTGGGAGTAGCTTCAGGGAGTGACAGAGGCACAAGGTGGGGAGGGTACTATGAGGGCTATAGCCTCAAACCTACAGTGGAGTCTCCATAGTGATATGAAGAGTGTGGGCTATTTAAAGGCAGAGTACCAGGGCCAAGATTGCAGCTCAGTGGTACAGCACTTACCTAGCATGTAGAGGGACCTAGGATCCAACTCCAGTACCCCCTCCCCAAAGATAATAAATAATAAGAGAATAAAAGCAGAGTATCATGAGTATGGTAATCACAAGTGTCCATTAGGTCTATGTTTCTCAAAAATGCAGCTTGCTCCAGAATCACTGAGGGACTTATTACAACAGAACTACAGGGCTGCGCCACTGAGATTCTGACCATCATAGACCTGAGGCAGGACTTGAGGATTTTTACCAGGTTTTTGGTAGTACATACTCCTCTCCCCTGGTATCTCAGAACCAAGGCCCAGCTTTAACTATGTGGCCACAACAGCTAAGTATTTTGTGCATGGAATTGCTGAAGCTTTAGTACCTGTTCCACAAAAGCAGACTGTGGCAACTGACCTCACAGGCCCCCAGGAACCCACAAGGTCTCAGAGTGGCAGATGGGCTATGTGCATGCACTGACCTGATTGTAGTGCATAGTCACATACAGCTCATTCTCAAACTTGAGTGGCTGATCCCAGAGTATGCGCCGGAACCAGAGCATGTAGCCACCATCCACCTGCTCCATCTCTGAGGCCACATCCAGGATGTAGGCACAGCGGCTGAGCGGGCACACATGCTGGCCTGTAGAGTGGGGACCCAGCACTGGGTGAGGAGACACTTGGGCACCTGTGCAGAGGAAGGATGCAGACCCCAACCTGCCACCCAGGTGACATGTCACCTCCAAGAAGTCACCTCCCCACTCTGGAACAAACCTTCCTCCCTAAGAGGTAGCACATAGCCTTGCAATCCCAGATTACAAGGTCTGTCTTTGGAAAACTGAAGCAGGAGGATTGCAAGTTTGAACCTAGCCTAGGTAAGTTTTCATCTTATGAGACCCTGTGTCAAAAAATAAAAAGGGCAGGGGATATAGCTTAGTACAAAGGCCTTGAGCTCAGTCCCCAGTGCCGTTTTTAAAAAAGAACATATTTATGCAATAGAGTGCTTTGTGTTTCACTGAAATGTAAATCCTTTCAAAGGTGCAAGTGATGTTTCTTCTCCCATGGAAGGCTCCCTAAGAGCCTTAGAAGGTGGGCCTGGGAAGACACCCTAGGCTATGCTTGGAGAAAGTCCAGCTGCTTTTTAGAGGTGGTTGGGAAAGAGAAGTAGCATAGCAGGTTTAGCCCAAAAGCCCCAGTGGATGCCTTTTGGTAGATCTCCTTTTGAAAGACCCCAGCTTGGTACCTGGTCCAGGTGGAGGTGGGAAGGTTAAGCCTTGGAAAGAGTTGCAAGATTTTCTTTCCTGCACTGACATTTGTTTGACCAAAGAAGGGAGCTGGCATGGCTATCGGAGTTTAGTATCAAAGGACCAGATTGTGGGGGTTCATATCCCCACTGTGTGATGTTGGGTAAATTGTTCAGTTTTTGTGGTCAGCCAATAACTGACCACAAAGACATCCAGTCCTAATCCCCAGAATTGGTGAATATGTCACCTGAATGGAAAAAGTGACTGCAGATTTGATTAAGGATCTTGAGAAGGGGAGATTTTCCTGGTTTATCTCAGTAGGCCCAATCTAAGCATAGCGTTTTACTGAGAGAGGCAGGAGATTCAGAGTCAAAGGAGTGTAAGGATTCAAAGACTTTACACCTTTGGCATTGGAGATAGAGGAAGAGGCAGTGATCCAAGGAGCATGGCAACCTCTAGAAGCTGGAAAAGGAAAGGGAACATAAGCCCCTAAGGCAGTGGTGGCCAACCTATGGCATGAGTGAAATCTCATTTTTTTTCCTTTTCTTTTTTGCGGAACCGGGGATTGAACTCAGGCCCTTGCACTTGCCAGGGAAGCACTTATTCCACTGAGCCACCTCCCTGGCCCAATGAGTGAAATCTCAAAAAAGAGTGCCACCACTGCCCAGACAACACAGCCTGAAAGCAACACGGCTCAGGTGACGCTCATTTCAGCATTTCTGGCTTTCAGAGCTGTAAGACAACAAATCTGTAAGATAATGATAAGACTGTAAGATTATAAATTTGTGTTACAGTAAGAGGCTGGTGATGATTTGCTGCAATAGCCACAGGAAACTCCTGGTAATACCATCCCTGGAGAGATCCTCTTGGCCACTCACCTTGGTTGGTAACAACAAAGATCACATATTCATTGAAGGCCTCTGGGCATGTCAGAGCCATCTCAGCACAGATCTCCTCCACCACATCCAGAGCCACCTGGGGTGGGGCAGGAAGGACAAGGCTGTGCCAGCTGGGCTTGACCTCTGCCCTCCACCCAGGCCTCAGGAGCCACCTGTGGAATTCCTCAGCTTCTTTTACAGAAGTGTGTGATCCTTTGAGGTCTCAGAGAATCTTCCTCATGCAGGTAGAGAACACAACCTCTGGAGTCTACGCCTTAGGTTCAAATTCTGCCTTTGTCCCTGTTTGCAGTATGACTCTGAGCTGGAGGCTTAAACTCTCAGAGGCTTGGCTTGCTCTTCTGAGAAATCTAGTCACTCCTTAGTATCCACAGGGAACCCCTTCAGACACCAAAATCCAAGGACACCCAAGCTTCTGATCCAAGATTGTGTAGTATTTGCATATTATCGTTAACCTTTAATATACTTTAAATCATGTCTAGGTGACTTATGATATCTAATGCTATGCATGTTTGTTTTTATTCTTATTTTTATTTCCAGTACCAGGGATCCAACTTGGGACCTTGCACTTTCCAGGCAAGCACTTATGCCACTGAGCTATCTCCTTGGCCAATGCTATGTAAATAGTTTTTATTGTACTGTTTATAGAGAATGATGATAAGAAATTGATACATGTTCAATTTAGATGTAACTTTTTTTTAGTTTTTTTTCCAGATGGTCTCTGTATATTGCCCAGCTTGTCATTAAACCTGAGGCAGTCCTCCTGCCTCAGCCTCCTGACTTCTGAGATGTGTGCCCCGTGCCTGGCTCTGATGTAATTTTATGTTTTTCAGTTTTTCAATCTGCAGGTACAGAACCTGTGAACATGGAGGGTCAAATGTATGTCTTGCCCTATACGGTTTGGGAAAGCCTCTTAGGACCTCAGTTCCTTGGGGGTTCCCTCAACCCAGACTCCAAAGACTGGGATGTCCTTGTTCTTATAGTGCCTGCCTACTAGGGGCATCCTCTCACTCACCGTGCATGTTTTGATTTTTAGATGGCGTTCAAGGCCTCCAGGAAGAAGGAAAAGCTGCCTCTTTGAACTGCGACCTGCCTGGGGGATGAAACAAGAGGAAAGAGAAGCCGGGTGTTAGGATCTGAGACAGCTGTAGTCCCCTGCTATGGGAAGTCCCAAGCCAAGGGGTCCTGGACACACAGTGTAGGAGCTCTTGTACCCCTCACAGGCCCCATCTGCAAACCCTGAGTGGCACACCAAACACTGGGGCCTCTGGGCAAACAGCAAACCCACGACTCCTGCTTTCCTCAGCTCCCAGTCCCACACCAGCTCACCAACATGGCCCGAAGCTCCATGCTGCTAGGGAGCTCTAGACGTCCCCCGAAGCGCAAGGTCTTCTTCAGGTTCTGCTCACAGGCCTTAGCAATCCCTACAGGGGTAGGAGGCAAAATCTTGCCCAAGGTTGGCAGTGAGAGAAAGGGGCTCTTCTTGCCCACAGCCATGAACCTCCCTATACTCTCTCCACAAGAGAGATAGTGGAGAAATCTGAGCTCAGCTGATTTGCACAAGGTTAAGACCATACCCTAAGTGGTCACAGTCTTTTGTCTTGCCCTTGGCTATATGAGCCTAGAAACAGTTGTGCCCCTGAGCTGTGGATGGGAACTCATCTGCAATAGGCTTTGTGGCTAGGGTAACACACTCTGCTTCTGCCTGCTGGGCCCCTTGCCAATTTCCCTGTCTCCCCCAGGCACTTGAAGACTTCACTATCAGGCTGCAGATCTCTAGGTTCAGCAGTGCCCTCATTTTGCTCTGGGGAGAGACCAAGAGTTCTAGGGCACATTCTGCTGCTTTCTCACATCTAGGTGCCCTTCCCTGGGAGCTGGGTCTGTTTATCTCTGGGTCAGGGAAAGTTTTTAATTGAATCATAAAGACTCAGAGGCAGGAAGGGTAAGGCCCTCTGACTCTATGCCTGCCATCACTATAGGGTGACTAATGGACCCCTACCCTCTTTTGATGTGGGGCCCTCAGGTTGATGTGGAAATACGGCTGAGAAGCAGTCTCTCGCTGCAAAATTCAAAGGGCAAGAGGAGAGACCACCAACTTTGGCCCACTTTAGTCCCTTTTTGAGTCCCAGCAGGACACTGGCTTCTTGCCCACCTCCTTCTCTGCCTCTCCCATGTGTAACATACTCCCATCTTTAGACCTTTGCTCCAGCCACTCCATCCACCTGGGAATCCTTCCTAGGAGCTCACCACCTGGGCCAGTAGCTCCTCCAGGAAGCAGGGACCCAGAACACCAACCTCTCTGGGAACTCCATGAATGTTTAGCAAGTATATTTACATTGTCCAGCACCTTCAAAGGGCCAGACTGTTTTGAGTTTCTCTCTCACCAGCTGTCTGCCCTATTCCCACCCAAGATATGTACAGCATTCAATCTCTACTCATGGGCTTCTCACCTTGGAAGGGCATTCCTGGGGTCCTGCTCACATGCTGGAGAAAGCGCAGGAGGTGTGGGTAGAGGACCTCAGAGCAGCTGTGGTAGGCAGCCATGATGTACAGTAGCCTCCAGCCTCGCTGGCAGCTATCTCTGGAAGGACACATACAGGCCATATCACAGGAGGTCACAGCACCACAGGTTGTGCCAGGAGCTTCTTGGGATTGACCTGGAGACTTAAATCTGAGGCAGCTCCTATACTCTGAGGACATGTGTCCTGGACAGTAAGTGCAGGGCAGATGGATCCTGAGGCCATGCAAAGCATATTCTGCCTGGGAAGTCAGGTAGAGACAAGGAAGGGATGAGGTCCCAAAGTCTTTTTTGGGGAGGCTTCTGGGCAACACAGAACCTGCTGGGGCTGTGCAGGGTAGAGGCAGTAAGTCCAGGAGACAGGCAGCCTGTGCAAAAGCAGTGTGCACAGCACACCAGGCACCTGCAGTGTGCTGGCCCTGAGTGAGACAGTAGTTTGTCATGGCACTGCTCTGACTGTGGAGGTTTCAACTATGGGCACCTCTGGTGTCTCAGAAGAGTACTTGAGTTTCTTTTCACAAACTACTTAGCCTTCACTACATTCCTGTAGTCTGGAGCTAGGCATGGGAATCAGGTTGGGCCAATTAGAACATTGCAGCCTGCAAACCCCAACCCCTGGCCACAGTCTCTGGTTTAGGAATGGGCATATAATGTAGAACTGGACAATTAGATTTCCAGCCCAGGTCTAATCAGTCAACACTTTGTATATTCCAGCCAGTGTGGTTGGTTCAAGGATGAGCATGTGACCAACTCCAGGCAATAAAGTTGGGTTTGGGAGTTTCTGCAGCAAATACTGGATCAGTTTTGTTTTCCCTGGGATTGCTGTACTGGGAAAATGTCTCCCCAGTACTGTCACTTTGTTCATCTTGAGAGAGGCTGCTTAAGAATGATATCCACACAGAGGAAAGCAAAGCCAAGAATGAAGAAAGCCTAAGGACACCTAAGGACACCTAGATCCAGCTATAACTGAAGCCATATCTCACTGACTTTGGTTTGGTTTAGTCAACCAAACCAATAAATTACCTCTTTCATTTAAACAAGTTGATCGGGGTTTCTGGTATCTAAGAATCTGGATGAAAGGGGATAGGTCTCAGGAGGTAAGGGTCTGAACTCTTGGAACCTGGATACAATGTAGGGGGTGAGGGGAGGCCCAGAAGACTCACTGCTTGGAGCTGGTGTTGTCTGTGATCTGCTTCACAATTTGACAGTAACCTTCATCTCGCATGACCTCATGGTCCTCACAAAGCTGAAAGAGGGCAGGCCAGGCCATATGCCAGGAGTTATTCAACATACTGGGTGCAGAAAAGCAGCCTAGGCACCTAGACATAGGCCCAGTGCTTCTTCCCCAACCCTTCAACAGCAGGATATATTTTTCTGAACCATGGAAACAGCTTTCCATTCTAATGTCCTGCAACTCTGGTTGACAGACAAAGAAAGAAAACCACTCAGCAAAGTTGCTTAGACTGACCTTCAAGAGGGTGCACAGCACGTCCAGCTCACTCTGGCCTTTCAGTGGGGTATCACCCATGAACCTCATCACAGCTGTAAGAAAGACCTACCCTTCTCAGGCCAACCAAGTCCCAACTGCCCATTCCCCAAGGGCCTAGGGATCCCCAAGGCCCTTCCCCAGGAGGCTGTGGCCATAGGCAGATAGGGGCTGCATTTTCTTCAACATGTGTCAAGTCTGGGTTGGAAAAAGAAAAGAATCTGAGGACCAGAGAGGAGTTATGACAACCTGGGGTCACACAGTGCATCTTCTTGGGTGATGGCTAGAGCCCCACCCTCCTACCTAGGAACATGTCTGTGGCCATCTTGTTGAGGCTGCTGTCACTGAGCTCAATAAGGGATTCCAGAAGTGGGGTCTGTGCAAGAAGGAAGCAGCTGTGTCACAATGGAGGGACAGAAGAGGGCCACATTGTACTAGTAGGCCCATGTCATTCAAGGGGAGCCAGGTCTGACATTGGGGACAGATGCTGTCCCTGGGAGGAATGCTGACTCTCAGCTACAGGAGCTGGACAATCTCACTGAGGTCAGGCTTGTTTGCCCCGGGGTGGAGAGGGGGTGTTTGCATCACCATTTTACAGATGGAGGAACTAAGGCCAGGCCTAGAGACCTTGGTGAAGCACAGCATGTCCTCCAATGTTCTGGACTCCCGATCCTCCTTGCATTTTGGCTTGATGCCATCCCTGCAGCAGGAAGGAGGTGCTATGGATCAATCTTGCCTCTCTGTTTTTAGCAACACCTTTTCCCAAGTGGAAATTTTTTTATTGTATCTTAGAACAGGGTCTACAGGGTCTCACTGTGTAGACTGGATTCATAGTGATCCTCCTGTTTACTGCCTCCCAAGGGCTGAGATTACAGTTGCATGCCACCAAGCCCAGTCTAAAGTTAAGAAGGATTTTTTTTTTTGGCTAGCTCCGGCTGCCTTAAGGGCGGGTAAGGCATGTGGAGCTAGGGATTGAACCGCAGTCCCCTGCACCTGACTCCATTTGCATGAGTAGGTGCTTAAACAACTGAGCTAACCTGCACCCCCCCCCATGGAAATGTTCTTGATCCAGCTGGCAGGATCCAGGTAGGAAGGCACCCAGAAGCTGAGGCTGAGCAGACCTCACTTTCAGGTGCTTTCCACCCCACCAGCTCCACCTGCAGGTTTGACACAGGATCTTCCTTCGTGCAGGGAAGAGGGATGGGACCACTACTCACTGGGGCCGCCTCTGAGGATCTCGGAAATACTTCTGGGCAAACTCAAGCATTGTGTGTGCTGAAAACTCCAGGGCATCCTCTCCACGGTCAACAGAACGGGCCCTAACTGGGGGACCCTGCATGAAAAAGGGAGCTAGAAAGGCCTGTCTGGCCATACCCTACTTTGCCCTCCAGTCAAAGATGTTTGAAGGCAAGTGTTCATGGATGGAGCCCAGGCTTTCTCTAGTTGCCCACCCATTAACCCATCTGGACTGCCACTGTCCACTTGGCCTCATGCCTTCAAGCCTGCCACTCCCACCACATTTGAGTTGAGCCTGCTTTCTACCCTTCTAAACCATGCCTCCACCAGGCCTGCCCCTGCATGGGGGTGGCTGTTTTGTCAGATCTTTGCTCCAATATTTGCATTGATTTCATCCCTTGCTAGCTTGACTCCACAAGCCTGCCCTGTTCTGTTTACTTGGCTCAGACCCACTCCTGGTTGATTTTACCCACAGGCTGGCCAAGGCTGATCCGGCTCCTTCACTCTATTTACAACCAACTGATCTTCCTCTACCTCATTTGGACAAGCCTCCAATCACCACTGGTTGTACCTTGTGGGTCATACATCTGGCTGGCTCTGTCCAGGACTGGCCATGCTTTTGGCTGACCCGATTACTTCTACAACTGCAGTCAGGCTACCCTTCCTCATCCCTTGAGGCCTGGTCCCACCACTGGTCTTACCTCTCTCCTGCGGCCCACCTCCTGTGCAGCAGCTGTAGAGGCCACAGCTGCAGCCACAGCTGCAGCCTGGCCCCGGCTTGGCTCAACTGGTAGCTGCAGGAAGTCAGGGGCAGCAGCAGGCTGCACTAGGTCAGAAGGGAAGCGGCCCACATGGCCATGGATTGTCCCAAATCTCCAGCCTAGCAGGCAAGAGAAGGGATTGAGCCCAAATGGAAGGTCTTTTCTTGGGAAACAGTGAGATAATCGGGAACTTCCTTGAACCCTCCCTCAAGCTCTGTAAGGGAGGACATGCTATCAGTCCTGCCACATGAGCACTATTCCACTAAGCTATTCCTTCAGCCCTTATCCAGATGAGCAAACAAAGGCTCAGGTAAAGGAAGAGGATGGGCCGCAAAATCATACTGGGAGATGGAGCAGATAGGCAAAGTAGCACCTGAGAACTCTCAGGGCATGCAGAGACACAGAGGGCCTATGCCATGAACATAGAAACACCAAGGCCCACAGACACCCCTCAGCCACATTTTCAGGCAGAGGGTTGTGCTGTATGGCTACCACCAGACATTGCCATACACAGGATGTCCCTTACAAGACCCAGCCAGGGCAGACTGCTTCGGGGCACCATGAAACCCTCTTCATGCATCTGCAGTGTGAGTGCGTGAAACCTATTTAGAATTCCAGGATTAGAGAACACCTTGGGCTACCCACCGAAGTCAGGGCCTTTGCGCTGTAGCTCCTCCAGGTAAACCACCTTTTTGCGGACCACACAGCCAGCACTATACCCTATGGGCCAGCTCATGTCAGCATCTGCCAGGAAGGCCCCGCCTCCCTCCTTCCCCCACAGCTGCCCCACCCCTTGGTGCTGACCCACTCGAGGTGGCTGCAGGGGCTGCAGGTGAATGATATCACCCTTGTGGAAGGCCAGCAGTGCTGGGTCCTCAGGCAGGAAGCTCCTCACAGCAACCACATAGTCAGAGTCCTGGGTCAGCCAGGGACAAAGTGAGATGTTGTTGTCCCCTCACCCTCTTCTCAAAGGTTGAGCTTTCCTCCCTGGCTCTTCCCACTCTCCCTACCACATCAGAGAAGGAAGCGTTCCCTAGGTGAGAGTAGGAAGCACATACAAGGTAGAAGGCACCACCTGTGTAAAGGCCCAAGGCACACAGAAGCCCATTGACACAGGCCCTGGAGCACACACAGGCATTCACACTTCCTAAACAAGTATGGCTGGGATCAATCTAGGGCAAGAGAGCCTTGTTTTGGGGCCTCTTCATGCCAGGCAGTGAGGGGTATCCGTGGGAGGATCCTGACCTTCTTCAGCTCCAAAATGAAGTCATCCACTAGGGTCTTGACCTGGTGAGCTCGGGCTGAGAAGAGGATGACCTTCTCGCTGGCCAGGTTGAACTCCAACATGTTCTGCGAGGGCATGGTCACAAATAGGATGTCTGCAAAGCTGGGGCATGGGAAGATGGCATGAAGGTGGGATCCTATGGCCAGAAGAATGTTCTCGCTTGCCTCTCCTGTTTATTCTGTTTCTTCCCTGTCCCATCCCTGAAGCCCAGTCCCATACTAGTTCTCAAGGTACCCAATGAACCTCCTTTCTCCCCTCTATGATTGTCTCCTGTAGTTTCTGTTCATCTCCTATCACCTTTTGCCCCTTTGCCCACACAGATCTCTCTTTTAAAGCAAAGAAGTTTCATCTAACCAATTATCAAGGCTTTTCATGCTCTCATATTAGAACAGACAAAGAGGACTTCTCATAGGGAAGTAAGTCTGAGCACCCAGTAAGGTCTCACAGCCCGGGTACTGCTTTCTTTCCCAGCTGCCTCAGGACTTGGTTGCTTACGTCCCAGTCACCCCACTGCTCAGTGAGCTTTGAAGGACAGGCAGTCTGGTATGTAGTCTGAATGGCAGGACAGAGTGTACAGGTTCCCCTAGCTCAACCACTTCCTTCCTGCGTGACTTGAGACAAGTAGCTTCTTTCTGTACATCAGTTTTCCAAATTCTAAAATGGACATATTTAGTGCTTGGTACATCACAGGTAAGCAGCTCTGAACAGAATGACGCAATGCAGATGTCAGTTTGTGCTCAAACTGGTCTCCAGCCAGTCCCTCCCACCTGCCTGCCCGTCACCTGTATGCACGCAGGACATGCAGCTGCTGGCTGGCTTCCTGGCTGCTCTTGACCATCCGAAGGAGTTTGATGCCTGTGTGGGACACAGCTAGGATCTGCACACCAGTTCCCACACTGCCCTGGAGTGGGGATGAGGGGCACATGAAGGTCTTGGAGCCTTATCCCTGAATGCCCTGGGCAGTTGGGAAGAGGCAGATAAGGACTCTCACCGTGGCAGGGAAGAGGCGAGAGAAGTAGATCTCCCAGTTGTCTCGGGCAGTGTTGACCACAGCCCGCTTCACATTTTCTGTTACCAGAGGCTGCTTTGTATCCAGCTGGTTCTGGGCTAAGAGAGGTCACTGACTCAGGACTCCCTTTCTCTCCCCTGCCAGCCAATATCTCAGGGAGCTCAGGGAGAGAGGCCTACACTCAACAGGAAAGTATCTGACCAGTATCCATACTGGGAAACAGAAGCTAGAGATGAACAAGATAGCTGGGACCACACTGCATGTTAGGGACTGCTGACTTCAACCATACAGCCTGGCCATGTGAGGCCCAGAGCTAAGCAAGGAGGTAGGCTGGGCCTGTCTGCATAAACCTCCTTCTAGAAAAGGGTTGGCCATGGCTGTGGGTAGCTACCCCCCTCGCACCCCTCCCTGCCCTCACTGTACCAAAGAGGGCCTTCATCCTGAGTCTCTCATCCTGGGAGATGCGCAGGCAAGCCTCTGAGAGGGTGTCGTGCATAATCTGTGGGAACAGGGCATGAGTTGGGACACTCCAGCCAGGAACCAGGCCGGACTGTTCTGGGGTACATAGGAATGAGGCATCCCATTTTACAGCAGTGGTGTCATAGGTAAACTAGATCTTCATAAGTTAGATTTCATTTACAGTGGTCCTCTCCTTCTCACCTTTGCAATTTTTTCCTGCCTTTCTTAGGCCTCAGTTTTCTTATCTGTCCAGTGGGGCTTGGATTCAACCCCACCCAGTTCAGATAGACTGTGACTGTGGCTTGCTCGACTGAAGTGCGAGCTCACAGACCACATCCCTGAGAGTCGAGGATTCTGCAAGAGGTCTTCCCAAGCCCAAGGACCCCACATGCCAGCACATGAAGCAGAATTTGGAGTCTTGTCTACAACAATACCAACCTGAACATGCCTGATCTCGTCTGATCTTGGAAGCTAAGCAGGTTAGTACTTGGATAGGAGAATTTGGAGTCTATGGTCTCATTGACCTATGAGTAGAGTGAAGCAGAAAGGGAAGAGAAACCTTACCTGCCGGAACAGGAGGTCCAGCTGCACAGGGTGGCTGTAGTTATCTTTGGGGTAAAACACCTGTGAGACAGGGCTTCAGTGAGTATCTTTCAACTGCCCCTCATCTTTTTTCACCCTATCCCATTCCTCAGAAGAAGTCCCACTCCTCAGCAGTCCCTCCTGGGCTCTGGCTCTACCCCTAGCTCTAGCACCACCCCCTCTATTCTCTTAGGCCAGCACCCCAACTATCCTCTTGCTTCATCTCAATGCAGCTCTTTCCCTGGCTCTGGCCTGGGCTTGCCAGGGACCTCTTTTCGCAGGAAGATCCGCCAGGGGGCGTTCTGGTAGCCATAGAAGTTGGGGTTGATGAGGCGATGCAGCCGAGTCTGCACAGGTCCCTCAGGGGGTTCCAGTGATCTTGAAGGCAGTGCTGGGGAGGGCAGAGAAGTGAGGAGTGAGGTGGCAGGTGGAGGCTGGTGGGTTGGAGGAGGAGACCTGGGAACAATCATGAGTCACTAGACATCTGCTCATGCAACCCAGGGCTTTGCTCCACAGATCCTATATAGGGAATGCCTAGTAGCAGCACCAAGGGCTGAGAATGCCTCCTGACAGGAGAAACAGGGGCCCTGCTCTTGACTTTAGTCTTGTAGCAGGTGCAGGTGGAACAGAACATTAGGAAACAGGTCTTTAGTAATAGAAGCTTGGTTGGAAATACAGTGGGGTAATGCAGAAATGGGTTGGGAGGGTCCTTCAGAGCAGACGGTATCAGTAGGTCTCTCTGAAGAGATGGTATCTGAGCTGAGATCTGAATAATGTGAAGGCGCCAGGCAATCAAAGATGATGGGGAAGAGCATTTAGATAGGAGGAAGGCCGAGTGGAAAGGCCCTGAGGCGGGAGAAGGCTTGGTACATTCCAGGATAGAATGTGCCCAAAGAAGTGGGGGGGGGGGGTGTCTCAAGGACCACAGTGAAGAATTTGGAGTTTATCATAGGAGCCACTGGAAGGTCTTTGCCAGGCACACGTGAACTGACTTTTGTATTTTAAGATCACGGTGACTGCCATGAGATAGAAATTGTAGAGGCTAGGATTCCACTGGAGTGCCAGTATGTCGGATTTCGGTCCCTGGTCTGACACTTTTGAGCAATGTGACCTTGGCCAAGCTACCTAAGCTCTCTGTGCCCCCCACTATATAACATGTAGGAACAATTGGTACTGCCTTAATGGGTCTTAGTAGGACTAAGGGAGGTCAGGGTGGGCCTAGCCAGAAATCAGCATGATTTCCTTGTGCATATAATTATATCAGTGTCTATAGAATATGTACACATGGGTTCAGGAACACAGACACACACACCTCACCGATACTAAAGTTCACTTGCACTCTAATCTACTTATAAACTAGGATACCTGCTAATCCCTCTCTCCCTCCCTTCTCCCCTCTCACCTGGTGTAGCCCCCATGGACATCTTTGGTGTGCTGGTCACTGGCTTCACTAGGGCCACAGCCTCTCTGGACACCTGTTCCACCCCAAAGACAGTGTTAAGGGGGCAACAGATTGGCCCCACCGAGGGTAGGAGCATGCCATGGCTGTCAAACGAATCTAGTTTCTGAGAGTCCCCAGAATGCTTTCCTTGTCTGTTACATATGGGCCCAGCCTACCCCCCCTCACCTGAGTGCCTGGCGCTGTGGCCAGGTGAGCCATCTGCCCCTTCAGGAGCATCAGGGCCTCCTCATGAGGGTCAGGTTGCTTCATGAAGACTTTCCCACCATCCTTCCTACTAAGGGAACCATGGTGAATTGGAAAGAATCTCCCTCCCACACATTTATTACAATAAGGGACATTGCCACCATCACCTCCATCATCATAAATGAGAACCCAGAGAGGAGCAGAAGCTGGCCTGAAGTCATGCTGCACAAGGCAGTCTGGGCTGCTGGGGTCACTGGTCATCTGGAGTCATTGGCATAAACAGACACCCCTCCATTGAGGGGGACCCTCATGTGCAATGAGAGACCACAGGCCAGTGACTTAGAGGGCAAGGGCTGCTGACCTCAGGGCCTCAGGGCGGCCTCCCCGGAGTGGTTGCTGGTACTGCCTGATGATGTCCCTAATCTGCTGTGTGGGCTGTGGAAAGTGCTCTGAGTTGAGTGTGGAGTACCGGACCAGCTCTGGGGAGGCTGATGCTGGGGGTGAGAGATGGGGGGGTGAGTGAAGCCACAGGCCACAGCCACATTCATCCGTCCTGAAAATCCCCTCAAGCTAGGGTGGACTGGACACTCACTGCTTTCTGGTAAAGCTCGATCCTGAAGTAGAACAGGGGCAGCCACAGGCTTGGTGAGGGGCCTTGGGGCCTTGGCCAGAAAGGCTGGAGCCACGGGCCTTGGAGAAGACCTCAGGAGCACAGGTTTGGCAGGAAGGCCGGAGCCTACACACTTCGGCCATGCCTCTGGCGCTATGGATTTCTGCAGAGAGTAAGGCATGAGGTGGACTCAGGGGCCCCATCCACCCCAGATGAGCTGTGGGAAGCACCATGCTCCTGTTTACAGCTGTCTCTGAGGACCTCTCCTCCTCGCGGGGCCAGGCTCACCTCTAGGGGCAAGGGTCTCAAGGAAGGGCTCAGGGGCTGCTGCTGGAGGGCCATGGCCTGCAGGGTCATCTCCCGGGCCTGGGGAGAGGTGGCAGTGTTGACTAGGAAGTCCATCCCTACCCCCACCCCCACAGTCCCTGCCTCACTCACCAGGAGCACAGCCTGCTTGTGGATGAAGGCTTGCTGCAGAGCCAGCGTGGAGGCATCCAGGCCAGGGACTGGGGAACCAGGCAGGGGACATAATAAGCCAGAAAACAGAACTGGGAACCCCTGGCCTTTACCAACCATCATGTCTACGCATGCCTCTATTCCATCCCATGTTGGTCCTGAAGGTCAGGGAGTACCCCCTACCCTCCTGGAGCCACCCTGGAGGGCACTGACTTGGCTTTGGTTCTGGGGCTCTTTTGGGAGGCTCTTCAGTACTGCTACTGCCACCTTCGCCAGGCTGGCCACCCCCTTTCATGCGGTAGGCAATGGCTGTAGGCTTCTCCAGGTCCTGGGGGTAGCAGTTGGCTCAATTGACCGCCTCAGTGTGCAATCCTGAAGCTCCATAGCAACAGGCACCTGACACCGGGCCACTTCCTCCACCCTGGGGGGAGCTCCCCCTGGCTATGTATCTGCCCTATGCAGTCTTTAACCAAAAGGTATTCCAATTAGTCCTCCCTACAACTCAGCACACCCCACACAACCCTTCCCTGAGGAGTAAACTGAGACTCAAAGAGGAGTTGTTTCCTGTTGTATGTCAGGGAGCACAGAGGAGCTCTGGGAGTTCCCACAAGAGGGCTGGGAGAGCCAGGGACCAAGCCAGGACTCATGCCCATGGAGCCTTGGTTGCCTCAGAGGTGGGGAATGGGTCCTATACTTCTTGCTTTGTGTCCTTCTGGGGTCAGGAACATCTTTAGCTTCAAGGAGACCCTCATACTTTTTCTCTGTCCCTGGTAGAGCCTCAGAGAGGACACACCACCCTGGCCCTGGCTGTACAAAACTTCATATCACCGTGGGCATGAGTGACTCTGAGCTGCTAAGAGTCAGTGCCCCGCCCTGTTCCTACCGCATCCCCGTAGGATAATACGGGATTGAAGAGGCTGTCCAGGTAGCAGTCCAACCCCTTTGGGGGCACAGTGGGCTTTCCGAGGCCATCTGAATCTGGGTGTAGGGTGCATAAAAATATCAAGTTCATTTCTCCTACTGGTCTCCACTCTTTACAGACCCCTCTAGGTTCCATTCCCACCAGTGATAGTGGCCTTTGGTGGCTGACCTTGATGTGCTGTCACCCTCTGAGCCTCAGGTTCCCCACTGGTACTGTCCTCCTTGTGGCTGCAGTACCCTTCAGAGTCAAGCACTTTGGGCACATGGTCCTGGGACTGAGGCCTAATAGGTGTGTCTTCATCTGAGTCCCAGCTGTTCCCAAACAGCCTGTGGGGAAAAACACAGAGTAGCTGGGCCACCGAGACCCACATTCCCCAGAACCCCAATCTCCCGTGCCCAAAGCTGGATGACTCTTCATCTAAAATGCAGGACTGCTGGGTGTCAGGTATTCAGGAAGCTGAGGCACAAGATTGCTTGAGACCAGAAATTCCAGGTTTCCCTGGGCAACATAGCAAGACTCATTTCAAAACAAACAAAACCAAAAATAAATCAGGACCAAAGAAAAGGGGCCGGCCAGATAATTCAGTGGACTAATGTGCCTGCTTAGGCACAGCCCAGCGTGGGGGATCCCTGACAGCATGCTGTGCTGTCCTCACCCCTGGGGCATGCTGAGATGGCGACTGAGACTGGACATGGTGATGCAGGCCTGTAATCGCAGTGGGAGGCTGAAAACAGGAGGATCACTACAAGTCCGATCTACATGTGAGGTCCTATAGACTTTGTAGACCCTGTACCAAATACATTTTTTAAAAAATTTAAAAGAAAAGAAAAAAACCTCTCAGAACCTAGCCTCTTGGAGCCGAGGAAATAGCTCAGTAGAATAAGTACACTTGCCTGGCAAGCACAGGTCCTGAGTTCAATCCCTGGTTCTGAAAAAATAAAAAAGAACCCAGCCTCTCCCAGCAGCTAGGTGGGAAAAGCCTTCTGCCGCCTTCTGCTGCCTTCTGCCTGGGAGAAGTTGTACTTATGAGGGTGCCCTGGTAGCTACCTACACTCTGGGGCCTCCTCTGCTTGCCATTGGTCCTTCTGCACCCACGATGAAGTAGGACTTCTGTCGCGGGAAGTCCCTGGGAAGCTCCAGGTCCGACACCAGATCCAGCACATAGTCGTGACCGGCCAGCTCCACCCACTGGACGCCATTCCTCATGGTTACTGTCCAGCCCCGCCAGCCGTCAGTCAGCCCCCTGGTGACAGTGTGCAAGGATGGAAATGAGAGATGAAACCATCAAACAATTTGGTATGAGTCAGACCCTGGCCGTGACAGAGTGGCCCTGGAATCTCAGGAATCCGGCCTCCTACCCTTCCCTCGCTCCTTCCCAGAGGCACAACACTGTGCTGGGCAGGGCATTCTAGAAGCCAACCTGTGCCTCAGGACGTCTCCAGCCAGCTCTTCTCCAGTGCTCCAGGAGTGTACTGGGCAGGAGAACTGGTCACCTGGGGTGGCATGGGGGCGGTGGTCAGTCTAGGCACCTATAGTCCAGCCTCAAAGGCCTTCCTGCCCACTCCTCTTTCCAGGCTTCCAGACTCTGATCTGGGGCTGTGTTTGCATCCTCGCTGCCAGGGCCCTGACCCCACCTAACTTTCTTGTGGAGCCACATCTAAGTAAGCCCCTTTCCAACCCCTCCCCGCTCCAGAAGCCCTTTGGCTGCGGCTGATTCCAGGACATCCTGGGCTGATAACTCCAGTCCATAGGCAGAGACAGGGCAGCTCACCACTGAAACAGCTCACATCCAGCGCCATGCTGGCCTTCTCATGGATGGTGATCCACTCAAGCTGGGTCGGGGGGAAGGTGCGGGCTACCCCTGAGCCTTGCTGTTGGGCCTGGCCCATGGCCTGCATGAGACGGTGCTGACATACTGCCTGGAAGCCATTCTGCCCATAATCAGACACGAACCTGATGGGTGGGAATTGGAGGCTGAGAGCAGCCCAGGAAGTCCACAGCTCTAAGGTGAGCCTGAAAGACTAGTTTGGAAGGGTCCTAGCTTATAGCCTAGAACTCCGGGCTATAGTGAAGGGATAAAGATCTTAGGGTGCCCCAGAGTTTGTAACTAAACAGAAAGGTGCTCAGTCTAGCCCAGAAGTATATCTCAGGGCAGCACAGAAATCCAGGGATAGGTTAAGGGGGTTCCAGCTTGTTGGAACAAAATGCCATTGTCAGCGTGAGGGTCTGCAGCTGAGCATGGGCAAAGGCTGGACTCTAGAGAACTCTTCTCCACCAGGTAGCACACACTGGTCATATACACCCTCTGGGTCTCACTGCTATGCTCCATGCTCTCATTTACGTGAGAGATGGACCTGATGGCTCGACTCAGTTTGGGACCCATGTGCTTACTCCATACCAGGCTGTGTGTTCTTCTTGCTGCTGCCCTGCCAGGAGCAGCTGTAGCACAGGCCCCTCGCAGCTAGAGAGGGAACCCAGGGCCAAGCTCATGCAGG
The DNA here is from genome assembly GCA_004027165.1 of Ctenomys sociabilis. Classification (NCBI taxonomy): domain Eukaryota; kingdom Metazoa; phylum Chordata; class Mammalia; order Rodentia; family Ctenomyidae; genus Ctenomys; species Ctenomys sociabilis. The sequence goes on along the minus strand of PVKA01018903.1, from coordinate 21,271 downwards.
CAATGACCATATACTGTACACTAATCTGGGTGAGACTCTCTAGTGGTAGGTGGATCCCATTACCATCTGCAATTCATGAGAAAAACAGGTTTAGAGAAGGGCAGTGACTGGTCCTAGGCCACACAGCAGGTAAGTTCAGAGTTGGGATCTATACCTAGGCCTGCCTGAGCTCTTTTCCTTGGAGTCATGCTTCTCACCCAGCAGCAGGGTAACATTGTTACAACACGCTCATTATGGCTATGCCCACATGTTACTCATCATATACCCTGTCTCTGCTTTGGGCGCTACATGTATGTTTCTACATTTCATCCTTATAAAAGCCTATGAAGTATACACTATCATTACCCTCATTTTACAAGGGGAGAAACTGAGACCCAGAGAGGCTAAGTAACTTGCCTAACATCACACAGTTCATCCATGGGTAAGCTAGGATTTGAACCCTGACTGTCAAAGCCCAGCATCTATGTTCCTTGCCTCCATGACTTGAGAGGACACTGCAACTTTTCCAATTCCCCACATCCTGGTCTTGTTCTCTCTGGGTTCTGGAAGTCCATCCTGTCTTCCCTGACTCCTGCTCTGCACAGTGAAGCCTGATGCTCTTGCTCCAGGCCCAGCAGAGATCAAGTGCCATCTCTGGTTCATGTCTGGCCTGAGCCTCCTCCCAGAGGCTTTGCCCCTTGAATCTTCTCCCACCCAGCCCCACAGGGCCCACTCACTTGAGGAGAAACTTGTCAAGGCGTGAAGATGGCGCAAAACTGCTGAGGCAGGCGGCCAGCAGCAGCCAGCCACGTGTGGCATTGTGAGCATTGTGATTGTGCCACACCTGGTTGGCCAGCTGGGCTAGGATCTCGTCCCGAAGCTCAGGTGCCACTAGCCCTTTTTGCACGATGTAGTTCCCAAAGATGTTCTCCTGGGCGCCATGCAGGTGGGGGTCACCCATGAAACGCAGGATCTGAGCCACAAACAAGACTCCTGTGGGCTTCTCAGGGAGCTGTTCCTGCCAAATCCCCACCTTTCAATATGCATCCCTATCCTGCTTCTCCAATGGGTCCCCCACTCACATAAAAGCCCCTCATCATATAGCTGCCATGTTCTATGCCAAATGAGGCACTTCACTTCAACTATGAGAAAAGTTAAGATCCGAAGTACAAGTTCACTTCCTCTCCTGCTCCTGAAACTTCTATGCCTCCCCCCTTAGTCCTGCCCTTCCTTTCTCTCCTGGCCTCTAGCTGGCCCCCTCAGCTCCTGCTCTGTTTAGGTCCTGTTTGCTTCCCTCACTCTCCTGAGGGTGAAGTTTGCTTCCCTCCCAGGGAAGCACTCTCCTGAGGGTGAAAACTAAGCTCTGGGCCTGCCTCTGGGGCCTTGCTCACCATCCCCCCACAGCGTTCCTGCCTCTCTTCTGACCACCCAGGTTCCCTCTTCCTTCTGTGTCTGCCTCACTCTCCCTGCAGGCAAATTCCCCTTTGGTTCCAACGCCTCCCTCTATGAAGCCCTCCTGGGTGCTGCCCAAGGCTGAGACAGGGGCCTATCTGGACCTCTCAAGGAGTGCCCTTCCCAGATAGAAACGTCCTTCAAGAGAAGACACATTGGTGTCCCTGGAAGGCTCCAGACAGACTCATCCAAGGCTCTTGTTCTGCTAGGAAGATGACTCTAGAAGTGAAGCCAGATCCCCCTACCGATATAAAAGTCTCTTCTCCCAAGATGAGAAGCGGAGCTCATGAGTTGGATTGTGGAGAACTTATGAGGGCAGCACTGAGGGCCTCACAGTCTGTACTCAAAGCCGGGAGCCCGTACCAGCTTGAAGACGCTCACAGCCTCTGCATGGTGCTCAGCTGGCAGCCGTGTGAGAGGTGTCCTCACGGGGGCTGTCAGCATCCCGAAGGCAGGCTCCTGGGGACACGGGGCAGGGACACAAGGAGATGGCACCGGACTGACAAGTGCTACTGGGTCCCTGCTCTGTGCCAGGCAGGAGTGCCTAAACCCAGGATGTGGGCCCCTGTCCGTGTTGTGTGCACGAAGGTGGACAAGAGCAGACAGGGGACTCGTAAGCTGTGATAGAGGCAGGAGGACCCACTGCCTGGGTCCTTGGGTACAGTGGGGAGGAAATGAGCAGGCATGCTCCAAGGCTCTCCAAGCCCTGCATTTAGGCAGCAAGTCCAGCCTTCATGGTAACCCACTGCTTGAGCCCAAGACCTCCTTCCACTCGGGCCCTGGCATTCCAGATGCCTACAACCCATTGCTGAAGGCCTGTACTCTGTACCATGGAAGTATGCCTCTAGGGAGGCATACTGTCCTTTCTAGGGGAGAACACTGTCCTTTCTTTTTTCTTCTAATATTTGTAATACTGAGTATGAAACCCAAAGACTGTCCCTGAGCCATATTCCCAGCCCAAGGATAATATCGATTCTGACAGTGGTCTGCGCCTACTGGCCAAGACCCCTTGGCCAATGCCACCCTTACCTTAAAGTAGCACCGGACAAACTTGGCCATGGGGTAGTTGTTGATATCTAGGGGCAGTGTGACTTGGGGTTCAGTTTGGAGCCGGGGTGTCCGCACAGGGGCCACTCGAGGGACCTTGGGCATCCTGAGGCCTATGGAGAATGAGGCATGAGCTAACTTCACCCTTGCCCCCCATGTCCTTCCCTATTGTCCATTGCTAACACACCTGCCACTGCTTGTAAGAGGCCAGCCAGCTCAGCTGGGACTTCCAGGTGTCCCACAGCCACCACTTCCCGCTTGCTCAGCTCCTAGGGGACAGCAGGTAGTAAGGGAGTAGCCTGCCACACTCCCACTGGCCATCTCCCTCCCTGTCCCTTGCTGCCACCTGGAGCTGCACCCACCTCCTGCTCCCGCAGCCGCACCTCCTCCACCCAGCGCCTGCGTTCTGCCCTCAGCTGCAGGAGAGCAGATGGTCAGGGCAGGATGGTGGGTAGAGGTGCTGGCAGCCAAGGCAGGGCAGGCCAAGCTCATAGGGCAGCTGGCATGAGGAGGGGCAGCTTTGTGCAGCTGCAGCCGGAAGGCTACTGCTCCCTTCAGAGAGGAGCAAAGCTGGCCACAGTGGCCAGAGAAGGGAAAGAAGGGAAGGGAAGGGAAGGGAAAGAAGAAAGCAAGAGAGAGACAGTGGGACAGTGAGAAAGACTTTGGGGTAAAGACACATGGGGAGGGAGACCTCTAGGAGCTTTAAGCAGTGAGCAGCATGAAAATGCTACCCCTTCTCCATCATGTGACAAGAACTTGAGTAAAAGATACATAGTCCTTCTGTGCCTTGGGAATGGTATTTGTCCTCCTGGTGGTTGGTTTATGAGACAGTGGGCTGGGTCTAGCTAGCCTCAAGATCAGGGATTTTCAGGTGACCAAGCTGTGACTGTATCCAATTTGGAATCCCAGATCCTTCCCGTGCCACATCCCATCTGACCCTCTGCACCAACCCTATGGGGAATATGAGAAATTGAGGCCACAGAGGGGCCAGGACTATACAGCTTGTATGCAGCAGAGTGGAGACTGGAGCCCCAGACTATTTGAAGCCAACAGTCTTTCCATTGGGCAGTGAGTGCCTCCCCTTCCTGTGGACCCCTGCACCCAGGTGGTGCAGGGCCTGTACCTTGAGGTAGCGCCGATGGTCCATGTACATGTGCACCAGGGCTCGGAACTTCACCAGGCTCCTTCGCATCTGCCGGTAGCGTTGCCTGGGGGCCAGGGAGTGGGATCATGGGTGACAGGGTGACCAAGGGGTAGAGGTGCCTTTACCAGTTGGGTTTGGGGCACAGTGCTCACATCTCACTCTGGGACCCTTTGCTAGAAAGGGAAATTTGGGCCAGGTAGATGGCTCAGTGGAATAAGCGCTTCCCTGGCAAGTGTAAGGGCCTGAGTTCAATCCCCAGTTCCACCATAAAAAAAAAAAAAAGAAAGAAAGAAAGAAAGAAAGGGAAATTGGAGTTCAGATGGAGGGCAGTGACTTAGTAGAAGTCACAGAGCAAAAGCAGTGGATGGGCCTGGATGGGCAGGGATGGGCTGTGCAGAGATGAGATTATGGTGCCCACGCCCCTGAGATGCTGGACTGGTACCTCCCAGCTGAATGGGCTTACACTGAATTAAGAGGGCCTTGCAAGGGGTAGAAGGATACCCAAAAGCAGAAACACTGAGAATCTGATCGTTCCTCTTGCAGAGGTTCCTCTTTCAGCTTGCATGTCTCCAGAGACAAGGTGCTCACTTCCTGAGTTCCAGCATGGCCTCTCCCAAGCCTGAGCACAGAATCCTAGGGAGTCCTGCCTTCACCGAGCCCTACCTGGCAAGGTAGCCACGGGCCCGGCTCTGCAGTAGGATAATCTTCCTGCGCAGGGAGCGGAAACGCCGCTGGATGAAGAAGCCACGGAGGCAGCGCTGCAACGTGAGGGCTGCCTGGTTCAGGACATGCTCTCGCATGCTTTCCAGCAACTGGTGTAGGTGTTCCTTAAGGAACAGCTGGGGACAGAAAGCAGGCATGAGGTAGGTAAGAGCCAGGAGGCTGGGCAAGGGCCCAGCCCCCCGGGAGTTTATAGAGACAGAACAGGGGAGCTGGAGGAGCCGCACTGGAAGGAGGGCTGAGTTCAGGGAAGTGAGAGGATGCTGTTGCCCAGGCAGGGGAACGATCCCCAGCGGCCAGCCCAGGAGGACCTTTTCCAGGACATGAATCTTACTTTAATTTTTATGGTACTGAAGATGGAACACAGGGCTAAGCTGTACACATTCTCAGCACTTTTTAAAAATTTTATTCTGAGACGGGGTTTTGCTAAGTTGCCAGGCTGGGCGTGAACTCGCAATCCTTCTTCTGCTTTGGCCTCCTGAGGAGCTCGGGTTATAGGTGTGCCACACGCTCCTGGCTGGGATAGGAATCCTTCCCTGGGACATTTCTGACTCCCTAGCCTATAGTTCAGGGGTCTCCAGGGGCTGACTATGGGTCGGCACTCACCTTGCTGACGCCAACACGGTACATGTTTGGCATGACTGTGCACAGGCGGCTCAGTACCGACACACACATGTCCCCATTAGCTGGCAGGTTGTGTTTGAGGGCCACCAGGCAGTGATACCTGTGGGGGCCCAAACAACCCAAAGTTATAGTATCTACCCCAGAAGCCAGATAGACCACAGGGTTACAATCACAAGCCTGTGTCTCATAGTTTCATCTAATCAGACAATGTCACTCTGTCCTCAAGGATACTGGATACCAGAAAAATTTGAGGCAATTTCAGTAGAACAAGACATTTTACTGCCATCTGCTGGAAGGTTGTCATAATAACTATTGAAATCACCCCTCTGTACACTAAAACTGAGAAAAGCTTGGGCAGAGTGCAGGGGCAGACAGGTTCAATCCCTGGCATGCTGTGCTGGCTTCACCCCCAGGGCGAGCTGAGACAGTGATTGAGACTGGGCGCGGTGGCGCATGCTTGGAATCTCAGCGCTTGAGAAACTGGAAACAGGAGAACAACTACGAGTCTGAGCTGCGTAGTGAGACCCTGTAGATAGACCCTGTAGACCCTGTGCTAAATACATTAAAAAAAAGAAACTGGGGCAGGGGAGATGGCTCAGTGGAATAAGGGCTTCCCTGGCAAGTGCAAGGGCCTGAGTTCAATCCCTGGTTCCGCAAAAAAAAAAAAAAACCTGAAAAGGGTAAAACAATAAATACATACCATGTAATAGCTACAGCTACCATAAGTCTTACAGAGTGCACAACTGCATTGTGAATCCTGTGTTTGGACTGTGTATTTCCAGGGCCACAGGGGCTTTGGTAGGGGTCTGAGGAGCTGAGGAACTGCCCCGATGGAGATACCTGTCAATGAACACCTGGAAAGGTAGCCGCACTGGGAAGCCCTCCTTGCGGATCCGCACAGTCTCCAGAACCCCCGAGTAGCGTAACTGGGCCATTACCACGTCCGGCTCAAAGAAACCTGGCTCCTGGAGGGGTGGTCCAGAAAAGGAGTCTGCACAGGAGCCCACCCATGTGTAGTGGCACTGTCAGTAGTGAAATTGCCACAGGAGCCAGGCAAGTGGAGGCCTGAAGAGGCCAAGACACTTGCCCAAGGCCTCACAACACAGGAAGATTTAGCTCTCCCAGAGCTCTCACTTACCTTCTTGTGGTTGGGCTTCAGACAACGCACAAACAAAGGGTTACACCTGGGCGGAAGCAGTAGGCAGGCAGTGAGATGACAGAGAAGAAGAGTGCTCACTAAGGGTCACGTGCAGGCTGGTATTTTGCCTTCCCCACCTCTCCATCTTTTCCACCAGATCCAAGAGTGACTGCTGGAACTTGGCAGCTACTGTGTGCGCCTTGTAGAGTCGAGTTGTGGAGCTGCTCTTGCCCAGCCGCTGAGGTGCCACCTGGGGGGCGTGGCTGGAGAAGAGGTGTGCCACCACCTGGGCGGGTGATCCATGGCCGGGTAACAGGCAGGGGAAACAGAGGTAAGGGCCAAGGAAGAGAGCAGAGGATTCAAAGGCTGGACTGAAGGAATCTGAGAAACAATTAGACTTCTGCCTTTTCGCCATCCGGGCTTGCTTATTTCTCAAAATAGGGAGGTTAGCACCTGAGGACCCACCCCACAGGTGGCTTTTCTCTTTCACTCAGGAACACAGTCACTGACTGTGCTGGCCCTGGAGGCACAGCATGCAGGGCTGGGAACTCTGGCTGATGACCTCAGGAGGGGATGCCCATTTGACAGAGAGGAAGTAGAGGCCCAAAGGAAGGTGATGTGTTTTGACTGAGGGCCATCTGCTAGCCAGCAGAGGCTGCAATGAGGGAGCCTCTCCGAGTCTTCAGGGAATACAAGTTCCTCCCAAGTTCCCCTTTCTGGGCCTAATGGTAGTCCTGGGGAGAGGGTCTAGACAAATAGCCCAGAACTCAGTGGGCAAGGGAGAGGAGAGTTGGAAACACTGAGGCTGGGTTGTGGGGATGACCTGGCCTGGTGAGAGGCCGGACAAGCAGGGGCTGGGGAAGGAAGGGTCAGGCTGAGGCCAAGTGGGTGTAGGGTGAGGCTTGGTAAGCACTCAGGTTGCCCTGGAAGCCGGCTTCACTCACCCTCGTCCTACTCCGTACAAACAGTTCCAGCACATCCTGGCGCACCTGGTCATGGTTCTTGTCCAAGAACTTGTGTACCTGGAAAACGGGGCCAGCAGGAGAGTAGGGGGTGGACTGTGCTAGCCCTGGCACTGCCCTGTACCACCACAGGCACAGGGCAGACACACAGCACATTCCAAAATGCTTCAGAGCCTCTTTCCAGCTCCTCCCCCTGCTTCCTCGGAGACTGTTGTTCCCTAGATAACTCTGGCCTGCCTCTACCAGGCCTCTGTCTCTCTGTTTATCACAGGATTGGACCCAACTAGCTGCTGCAGCCTCCTGTTCCAACCCCACTGTACTCCTCATTCCTGGGGAAGGGGCATTAGCCTTGGCTTCACAGGACCAATCCCCGCCCCAAGCTCAGTTGCCAGACCTCCAGGGCTGAAATGCATCAGATCATAGTGACATCACTACCAAAAGTGGATACTATCTATCAGATCTACCCTAAGCTTCTCATGTACACCTGAGAAGATAGGAAGTATTATCCCTGTTTTCTGTAAGATACAAACTGAAGCTCAGAGAGGTTAAATGACTTCCCTAAAGTCACACAGCTAGGAGCCACAGGACTACAGTTAAAACTAGGTGTCTGTGACACCCACAGTGTGCTTTCCATTTCCAGCCTGCAGGGGAAACATAGCCCTTGCTTCCTGCCGGCTGTTTTGGGTCTCACCTGATAGGTGACCTTGCCTGCGTAGTGTTTGATGGTGAACTCAGGTAGCGGCATCTTGGGCTTGGAGTACAGTGGGTTGGCGCCATGATGGTAGTGGCACTTCTGTAGGAATGTGTGGTCTGTGGCCTGGGGGTAGGTGGGAGTTGGTGGGTGGGCACCTTGATCTTTGACTTAGGGGCAAATTCTCCATCCAGCCTTATCTGCTCCCCTGAGGGCAGTGGATGGAGGGGAGCAACTCACAGCTTAGTCTGTCTTCCCACAACTCTGGGCAGAGAAGCAAGTGCCACAGTCAGATGCTGGCGATCTAAACAGACCACTACAGACAAGTGTGGCTGAATCAGCTCCCAGTGAGTGGCCTGTGAGCTCCCACTGCCATTTCACCCTTATGTTTTACTTTCAGGATCTGAAGCCCAAATCCAAGGTTACCCCTTCCAGGAAGTCCCCTTGGGCTTCTCAGGCTGGTGCAACTCCTCCTCTGGATGCCCACAGCCCCCTAGTCCAGCCTTAATCACCCCAGGTCGTGAATGGTAGGATGGAGGTCCCAATGTCCCGCTTCCCACTCAGAGAGGGACTCACAGTAGGATGAGGCCCAGGATTTTCAGCAACCTCGGGGACCCAAGCATCCACCTGAGCACCACAGCTCACCTGGGGAAAGCAGCACTGGTCATCAAGGATACGGAGGATGCCATATGGTCTTAGTGAGATGAGATTGATGCAGGGCTGATTGTCGGCAAAGGTGATCTCCCGCCAGTCAATCTGCTCACGAATATATTCCTCCTGCAGACAGCAGGCCATAGCGGCTGAGCCTCCTGGGCCTGCGCAGGCCCCATCCAACCTACCTCCCAGGCTGGCCAGAACATCTCTGCTTGCATATTTACAAGAAGAGCGAACTCACCCCCAAGTAGAACAGCATGAACTTCTCCTTCCTCAAATGTCAAAAGGACCCCCTTCCAGAGGACCTATCTCTGGCCTCTGCACCCCAACACATACACACCTCTAGAACACAGGGCTTCACATGGTCTAGTTCCTCCCCAGAATGCCTTTCCCTGCACTTGTCCCCCAATGACCTTGGAATGTCCTTAGAGACCAGTATGCTCTTGTCTGTCTCCAAGGAGGCCCACTGGCCAATAAGGATAGGAACAGGCTGTTCACAGGCTGCATACCTGCTCCTCCTGGAAGATGATCTTGTTGAAAAGGTATTGGAGGTTCTCATTGGCATAGTTGATGCACAGCTGCTCAAAGCTGTTGAAGCTCAGGTCCTGGGGAACATGGTGAGGAGGGCGAGCTGATACCCTTTGGCCAGCAGCTCTTGTGTCCCACCTTGGGCCCTGCCTACCTCCCCGCTCAGGCCTTCCTTGCCTTCCACAGTAGCAGCTCCATGGAGCTGAAGCCTTATCACAGGGCCTGCTCAGATCTCCCGAACCCATCACTCCCAGGACCCTGCCTGGAAGTTTGGGCCCTGGCAGCACAGGTAGAAGCTGAAGCTCAGGTCATGGATAGAGTCTTCTGCTTGGGGTTTGAATTCTAGCTGTATGACCTTGTACCTCAGTTTACCCATTTGTAAAATGGGGCTACCAATAGCTCCTGCCTTACAGGGCTGTTATGAGGGTGAACTGAATTAATACCACTTGGCACATAACAGATGCTATGAGCGTTGTTATGGCTTCCGTTGCTGTGATCGTGCCTGGCTCACCATTTCCCCACTGCCCACGAGACATGGCAGTACTCCAAGAAGGACATCAGTCTTTGGCACTATGCCCTGCCACACCTTCTGGCCTTTGTTGCTGCTGTTTCCTCCAATAGAAGGCCTTTACTGCTTTTGGGACCATCTCCTCCTTTAGGAAGCCTCCCCAACTCCCAACTCCAGTTGAGGCAGGGGCCCTTTCTAGACACTTCTTGCAAAGGGCTGCCTGTCTCATGGCTCTGATCACGTGGACCCTTCAGAATCTATCCCACCCCAACTCAGCCCCACTGGGAAAAGCCTTTCTGGGACCCCAGCACTGCTCAGCTTAGGTTCTCAGGACTCAGGGACTGCTTGAGAGTTTGAGAAGGCAGCATACCAGGTGGGATAGATGATGGTGGGAGGGGTCTGGCACCCACAGGGTATGTGAGCAGGAAGAGCAGGCAGTAATTCCTGGCCTGTGTCTCCCCTACCAGCATCCACACAGCCCTACCTCAAAGCCATAGATGTCCAGGATGGCAATGGACAGCGTGTCTTGCTGTGGGGATACCAGTGCATTGATCCTGGCAATCAGCCAGCTGAACAGCAGTGAGTACAAAACCTTGGCGATGGCATCCCTGGAGGGGAGAGGCAGTGCTGGGGTGAGTGGGGCACAGGGATGGGGTGTTGGGGTCTAGGGGTTCAGGCAGAGAGGGTGCAGCCTCACCTGGCATCCACAGCGCTCTCCACAGTCAGGGGTGTGAAGATCTTCTCTTGCATTGTCTCCTGGGGGAGGACATGGCTTTTGAGTGACAGCAAGCTGTCTACTGCCTCTAGGAGGCCCCCAGAAAACTGGAGGTCAGGAAGTATAGGAAAGGGGGCTGGGGAGATGGTGTGACTGGCCTCAAGCACACTTGGCCAAAGGCAAGACAGGCTGTCCTTTTCTCCTTTCTGCCTGGTGGCGCCAGAGGCAGAGGGGCATCAGTTTAATGAGAGAGAGAGGTATTAGCAGGCAGCCTGGCAGGAGGGGAACAGCAGTGTGCTGTGAACTAGAGAAGCTGAGTTTAAAGTTCCTATGAAAATTTAGGGGAGGCTCTAATCCAGCCAGGGTCAGGGAAGACTTCTAGGAGGAAGGGGTGTCCACATTGGATACAGAAGGGTAAGGAGCCGTGAAAAGAGCATGGAACAGCATGCCAGGCAGAGGAATCAGGCTATGCAGAGGCCTAGCACTTGGGAGCTTGATGCCTCTGGAATCTAAAGTTAGATTCCTGTCCCACATGACAGGCAGGGACAGAGAGCTAAGGGAGAGAGGGAAAGGGAGCCCACAGAAGACAACATGTAGGGCGATCTGTCCAGCCTCTGGTGAAAGGCCCTGTCAGAATCTGTGCCTGCTGACTCACAGTCACTTTGAAGGTGATGGCCTTCTGCAGGCCCTCAGGGGAGATCTGCAGCAGCTCGGCCACAGCCTGGATCTCACGGGCGCTCACCACCGAGGCCACCTCCTGAGTATCTGTCTGTGTAAAGGAGCAAGAGCAGTGTGCTGTGAACTAGAAAAGCTGAGTTTAAAGTTCCTATGAAAAGTTTTAGAAACAAGCTAGAACTAAATTCTGGAAAAGAAGCTGGGCATGGTGGCATACACCCGTAAACCCAGCACCTAGGAGGCCGAGGAAATAAGATCTCGACTTTGAGGTCAGCCTGGGAAATTTAACAAATTCAATTCCAGCCTGAACTACAGAATGAGACCCTGTTTCAAAAAACAAAACTGAAAAAAACAACAATAAAAACAAAGTTCTGAGGGAAAAAGTCTGAAGGAAGCTTTGTAAAATAGTAAAAACACTGTAGTCATTGAAACAGTATGGTCAGGCTGAAGGTATAATTAGTAGAAATCTGAACAACTAATTTGAAGAGAACACTATGCAATACAATAAATACTGTCAAATTGTTTCCTTCTCAAGACCAAATAAACCAAATAGCATGATCAAAGATACACACAGTACATAAAGAGACCAGTTGATGAGGTACGTGGGTGAGTCTGGAATTAGACAGAAGGTATATGGTACTTCAGTACATGATAAACACTTGTTTTTCAAATCAGGAGATTAGGTCAATAGAGTAACCAATTGGAAAAAAAAAAAGTAAATTGGATTCCTACTGGTCATCATACTAGGATAGTCTGTAGTGGGGAGTGGTAGGTTTATACATAGTCCAGGCCAGTCCTGAACTGTTGATCCTCCTGCCTCAGCTTCCCAAGAGATGGGATTATAGGCGTATACTGTGCTGCCATATCTGGCTTACTAGGGCAAATTATTTTTTCTGCTTTTGGATAAATTCTTGATGCATCAAAGATTAAATATTAAAATCCTGTAAAATCATAACATTTCTTGAAAAGAATTGTCAGAGAAAGCCATTATAATTTTAGAAAGATAGATCTTTCTTTCTTTCTTTCTTTCTTTCTTTCTTTCTTTCTTTCTTTCTTTCTTTCGTTCTTGTACAGGGTCTCACTATGAAGCTCAGATCCTCCTGTTTTCAGCTTCCCCAGTGCTTGGAAGAGATAGGTTTTTCTTTCCTTTTTTTTTTTTTTTTTCTGATACTGGGGATTGAACTCAGGACCTTGCGCTTGCCAGGCAAATGCTTATTCTACTGAGCTATCTCCCCGGCCCCTAGATTTTTCTAAAAATGACAAAAGGGCAAATTTTACCTAAGAAAACATTAGTAAATGAACTGCACAAAAGTAATATTAAAATAATCTGCATGGCCAAAGCCTCCACAGAAATGCCAAAAAATTATAAAGAAATTCAAAACATAAATGACAAACTGGAAAATCTATTTAAATTCATATCAGAATTTAAATAGACGACATGCCTCTCCTCACCTGCACCTCACTATATCCCTCAAGGTATATAAAAAGATTTCACATATCATTAAGAAAAAGATAAACAGCTCCAAGGGTTTTCTGAACAAATACATGCATGGTGTAACCTGGACAGTAAATGTGGAAGTCTCAGATAAGATGGCTCATGACAGACAGTGGGGTCCCCTCACCTCATACTTCTCAAAGTACACATTCCCCAGGTGCAGGATGGAGGCCAGGATGCGAAAGATGCTGTCTTGGTCCTCGCTGCCGAAGCCCAGCACCTCCATGGCAGCCAGGAGCCGGCGGAAGTCATCAGCATCGCCCTTCCCTGGGATCTCACAGTTCCCACCCTGAGTCAGAGCAGGAACTGGGGTCACAGACAGATGGGAGGGCCTCAAGCTCCTGTTCTGCTCGCATGGCCAGGAGGGCTCTGAGCGGTCTCAAGACCAGCTGCAGGATCTCAGAGGTGATGAGTAGCAGCCCATGGTCATGACACAGTAACCGATGTGTAAGGAGAGTGTCCTACAGCCTAGCTGGAAGTTCACGACATGCCTCTCCTCACCTGTACCTCACTATATCCCTGCACAGGGGGGCTAGAGGATCTTTGTGTAACTTTCTATTAATACGACTCAGGTACACAATGATCACATTATTCCTGGGAAAGAGGCATATGTACATATCTTAATTCTTTTCATTGTCCTTACCTTCCTCCTCCCCTCTCTCTTCATCTCTAGATCCCTTGCCCATTTGCAAAAGATCTATTTTCCCATGGCCTATATTTTATTTTGCTCTTTAAACTAAACAGAGGTATTATGTATCCTCATTTCATAGCTATGGAAACTTAGACTCAAAGAGGTGACAAGCAGCAGCCCCAGGTGGCTAGTTTTGTTCTAGCCACTGCACTGGGCCCGAAACATCCCTGTTCTCCTGGCAGAGGTGAGATGTCTCACATCCAGGTTTGCCCTCTCCAAGGCTTCATCACTTTCACTGGACATTAGGACACCACAGCTGGACTCCTTGAGCCACCCAGGGGTTCTGGAGCTTTGGATGCTTGCAGGTGCTCACCTGGTTCAGATAGTAGTAGGTCTCAGCTTCCTGAAGGCTAAAGGCCTGCCGCAGCTGAGCAGGCAGCCCGGCCAACAGCTCATAGAAAATGTGGTAATTCCTCTCATTTTTGGCCTGCAGAGTGAATGGGTGGGTGCAGAGAAGGGAGCCATTTCCTTGGTGACCCCTAGACACACAGATGGACCCAGTATGCTCATGAACCAGGGCCTCCAGCAAGTTTGGGGACCTCTGTGATGAGCAGGAAGCCCCAGATTGGAGGTGGGAATTGAGAAGCTGAACTTAGTGGCAGGATTCATTTGGAAAAATCAGAGGAAAAGGGGGAGGGAAATTTAAAAAATCAGAGGAAAGACAGTCCATCCTTTCTCTTGTGTATTAGCCACATATGCTTACAATATATGCATGTCAATAGCCTGGATGTGCATACACAGGTTTCCTGACTGACCATTCAGTCAACGTGGCTGGGTCCACCCTACGCCCCAGGCCATGTCCTAGGTTCTTAGGGCAATAGAAACCCTTGATCTCAAGGTGCCCACTTGCTAGCTGGAAAGACACTCAGCTAATCCCCAGTTCAAATGTAAAATATTTCAGATGGTAAAGAGCACCCTGGATAGAAAGAAAGCAAGGAAAGGGTGAGAGTTCTGGTGAGGTAGAGAGGGGCTGCATTTGTAAATGAGGTAGCTTCCCTGAGCAGGGCACATGCAAGGAAGGCTTAGAGGAGGTAAGGGACTTTCATCTTGGAGTTCAGTGCTCTGGAGAAGTGAATATAGTAGTTACAAAGATACTGAGGCCAAAGCATGCCTTGTTGGTTCAGGGTCTGGGTAGAGCCCACATAACGCCGGGAGAAGGGAGGTTATAAGGTCCTGAGCTCCTTTGTGTGTACATGCAGATGTTCCTATGCATGCATGTGTTCATAACAGGACATCTCTCCAGCCCTGTAGGTACCAAGCTGTGAGTGTCTGTACCTCCCCATCCCGCCACACACACAGGTCTAGAAGAGGCAGCCTACCTGAAACACAATCCGAGATTTCTCCAGCAGATACTGGGAAGTTATGGCACCAGAGATCACGCCCCTGGGTGGGAAGCACAGTCAGCTCAAGAGGTAGAAGGTAAGGTTCAGAGAGGGGCATGACAGATAGTTGGGCCTGAGAAGCTCCCAAGACAGGTGGATGGTGTCATGTGGCCTTTCGGAGCCTCACCATGGTCCCACTCACCCTTCCAGAAAGATCTCCACGAACTTCCCAAAGCGGCTGGAGTTGTCATTCCTGACAGTTTTGGCATTACCGAAGGACTCCAAGAGAGGTGTTGCTTCTAGGATCTGGGCCCCAGAGAAGAGGAGAGTGTGGAGGTGCTTAGTATTCTGGATCCAAGGGTGGGGGGATGGGGCACATTTAGACACAAGGTTCCTTAAGGATGTCCTTCCTCAGAGGTAACCAGAAAGGGATTCCTTATAGAACATTGGGGTCTCCCCAGAGTCTTCACCCCATGCTGTCGAACTACTTCACAGCAAGTTCCATACAACCCTCTTCCAGACCCCTTGGCCCACATACTTCAGCCCCTGACCACAAGTCCCCAACCCCAGCCCAGAACAGGTTTTTGGATGCCTATGGATTCTCTTCCCCTGGATGCCCCATCCTGTCTACCATCATAGAGCATGCCTGAATACACACACACACACACACACACACACACACACACACACACACACACACACACACTCCAAGTACCTTTATCTTCAGGAGCACCAGTGAAGGGAGGAAAGGAATAAAAAACAAGAACAGAAGTGAGTTACTGATAAGAGTAATTGTCTCTCACCCCAAGAAACTAGGAAGGAGCCTAGGACTCATGAGGGACCAGCCAGTCCTCTGGGACACAAACCCATGTGCCTCACCCCAGGTGTTCCAGTTTTGGCAATACAGTGTGACCCCAGGGTGTTGCAGTATGCTAGGTCTGCCTGCCACAAAGCTCTGAGAATGTCTTCTTCTCCCTGCCCATGGATAACAGGCTCCTCAGCCTCCTCCCTGGCCAGCCCCATCATGTCCTTGTCTCCCCTCCCTTGCACTGTCCAGCCCTCCTCATTGTTCACATAACACCAAGGCACACTCCTTCTCAGGGCATTTGCACCTACCATTCCTACTGCCTGGAAGCTGCTGCTCTTGGTGTCTGCGTGGCTCCCCTCACTTCTCTCAGGGAAGCCTCCTGGACCACCTGGATTCTCTCCCTCTCAACTCTCAGCACCCTTAGAAAGATCCACTTCTTTGTCTTTTCTCGGGTGTTGTCTGTCTTCCTACCAGAATATTAGCTCCTATGAGCATGAGTTTATCTTGCACCTCTGAGTCCTAGCATCTGCCTGGGACCAGCCATTAGCTGGCTTCAATATATATCAAGATTCAGTTTCACAGAGAGGACACAGAAGGCCTTCAAACACCTCACTGAATGGATTACAAAAAGGTAAAGGATCTAATGAGCATATCTGCCTAGGGTGACACACAACTGATCACAGCACCTACTATGAATCAGACTACTGCTCTGTGACATTGATAACATAAATATCCTATGAAATATGTATTAATATCACCACTGTTTTTGTGTATTAGTTGTCTAAACAGAGACTTTGAAAAGTGATATGATTTGCCCAGGGATCCCAGAATCTGTGAGTGGGACCCCTGTTAAGACAGTCACAGCATGAGCCAGCAAGAATATGTAATTATGTTTGCTTAAGTCATTTACTCAGGATGAAGTCTTAGGGAAGAAGCAGGGGAGACCCAGACAATACAAAAATCACACCTGTAGTCTGGGGTGTGGCACTGCTTTACACCAGCAGTGGCAAATCTATGGCATGCAGTTGTTATCTAAAACATTTGTCATTAGTGCTTTATACTATTCCTTAGTATAAGGAAGCCCCTTTCCCTATGGGAGCCCCTTGAGGGCACCTGAAAGTGGGAGGGCCGCTTCTCTGTTCCTGGGGCCCAGCACAGGGTGGGGCACAAGGCCAGGAGCTGCAAGAGAGGACTCCTGGGCTGGAATAGATGAAGAATGAAGGGGCAGATAGTATGGCCCAGGTGTGTCGGTCAGAGCACAGCACTTCTCTTGCTACATGATTAGTTTCAGTGAGGACACATGACCAAAACCTGTCCAATGAGAAGGAGCCCTAAGGCTTTTTCTGAAATGCTAGATAGTGTGAGTACTTTGGAATCTATGGCACCATCTGGCTGGTCAATGGGTGACAGGGTAAGGATGATGGACGTGCATGGGGCAGGATGGGACAAGAACCAGGGCCCAGGATCCCGGACCAGGGTCCGGCCATGCTCAGTTGTCCAACAACAGAAACAGGGCAGAGCCGTGGCTAAGAAAGGAGCCCTACAGCCACACTGCTGGTAAGCCTGTTCTGACATCGGCCGTATGACAGTACAGAAGCTCCCAGACACAGCCATTTCCCCCACAGCTCTCTGCTGTGTGCTACAAATCTGTTCCTCCACTATCCCTCTTTGGGTCATCAGGCAAGTTCACTCCCTTTCCAGGCTTCAGTTCCCACACCTAGTGGGTATTTCTCAAAACACCTGCTCCTCACCACCCTGCCTGGAACAGCTGCGGCCACTCTCAGATTGAGCGCCCTCTTATGGCTCTGTCTGATCCTTCTGCAGACCATTAGTTGGTTTTAATGTACATCCAGATCAGCCTTGCACACTGCCACTGCTCTGGCCTGACCCCGACTTTCCTCGTCTGGACTCCATGCTGCTGTTCTGCTGTCCCTTGAGTGTTCCAGACTTACTCAAACTCAGGACCTTTGCATGTGCTCTGCCCTTGGCTCCTTCACTCTTCTCCATTGCACTTGGCCCCATTCTTTGACTATTATGGTTACAGCTATCAACACTCTCTGTACTCTTCCCTATTTTTTCTTCCCCAACACACTATCCTTACACAAATAGGAAATGTGATCAAAATAAATGGTGAATGTTTAAATTTTAAAAATGTATTACAGTAAAAGACACATTGCTATTAATCCCCGCAAAACATTTCTCACTCCAAACACACTTTCCCATAGTTCTTGGCAGCTTTTTTTTTTTTTAAATATATTTAGTACAGGGTATACAGGGTCTCACTACACAGATTGGACTTGTAGTGATTTTCCTATTTTCAGCCTCCCAAGCACTGGGGTTACAGGTGTGCGAACCACCATGCCCAGTCTCAATTGCTGTCTCAGCACGCCATGGGGGCAGGGCCGGCGCTGGCACAGCATGCAGGGACCTGGCCCCTGCAGTCTTCTTGGCAGCTCTGAAGGAGTTCTAGAAGCCCTTTTTTGTGGATGTCTTCATAAAAAGTGTCATAAAAAATACAGTGACTACTGCTGCTGAAATCCAAAATATGGTGCATCTTCACCCACCTTATTCACAAAATCTGGCACTATACAACACTTGCCTCTTTCCAAAAGTCAAAATGACCATGAAAGGTAAATATTTTGAATTCAGGACGACATGGAGCACAAATAAAGACATGAAAGAGTACTTCCAGAACTGCTTGAGAAACTGGCAAAAACAATGAGGTGTTTTTGAAGTAAAAGGGGATATTTTGAGGGAGATTAATGACAGTGAGTTTTACTGTAATACATTTAAAAATTTTAAGCATTACTGTATTTTTTAATCAAATAGTATATATAATGTACTATAGATATTTATACATATTTTTTTCCTTTCTGCCTCCTCCTGAGAATGAAATTCCCATAAGGGGGTGAATATAAACTTTTACCAAAAGCATGTATAAGCTTCTAACATTCTCAAGATTTAACATTCTTTTTTTGTGTGTGTGGTATGGGGATCAAACTCAGGACCTTGAGCTTGCCAGGCAGGCGCTTATGCTGCTGAGCTATATCCCCAGCCACTAGCATTCTTCTTCTAGTCAAGCTCTGATCCTGCAACAGACCATGTCCCAGTGTCCTCTAACAACTCCAGGATGGCATCTGCTGTATCCCAAACTCATGCACCACTACCTCCATTCCTGTCCTACCTCTT
Organism: Ctenomys sociabilis; assembly: GCA_004027165.1. NCBI lineage: Eukaryota > Metazoa > Chordata > Mammalia > Rodentia > Ctenomyidae > Ctenomys > Ctenomys sociabilis. The sequence goes on along the minus strand of PVKA01018903.1, from coordinate 2,929 downwards.
CAATGCTAGGGGCTGCCTGAGCATGAGACTATAATGGCCCTGGGATTATAACTGGGAAGGTAAGGCCAGGATGGAGAGCTGGGTTGGCTCCCCCTGCCCATGTGGGCTCTACTCTGACATAGGATGGATGGATAGTTGGTAGGACTTCCCTCAGAAGGATGGCACAAAGCGGACAGCCCGGCCCTTCAAAACAGCCTCCTCATTGCCCAAATTCAGACAAGGAGGCTTGCCTCTCAGGGAACACACAAGGTATGTTCAACCAGGGTGCTTGACTGAACATCCTGCGAGACAGGACAGCAAAGCCAGAAACAGACAGACTTACCTGCTGCATGACATCCCGCTTCTGGTTCATGGCAGCCAGGTAGCGCAGAATCAGCTTGGTGGCCTCAGTTTTGCCAGAGCCACTCTCTCCACTCACCAGGCAAAGGGGAAGAGTGAGATTTAATCTTTTATTGCCTCTTCTAGGCTTATTCCAACCCACCATAAAGAAAGGGATATGGACATGGCAGGCTCAGAGATACCTGAAGCCTAGCTCACCTGATAATTATGCACTGGTTCTGTTTGGCATCAAGCATTTTGGCGAGGGCAAGATTAGCAATTGCAAAGAGATGTCTGTCAAGACAGGCCATTACATGTCAGTAGGAAAAGCCTTGCCTCTGTGGTAAGAAACCTCCCCGGGGTTGGATGGTGGTGGTGATGGTGGGGTATTTGTGTCCAGCCAAGCAGCCAATCCTATCTACCCCCTTACCCACTAGAAGCATGTCTATGCCCAAACCCCACAATGGCTTCCAGGGAGGGCCATGGCCACATCTGGGAGTTGATTATGTGGGTTGCCCACTGTCATCAGCCCTGACCATGGCTGAGGGGCATCCCAGGGCTTGTCAAGCTCAGAGAGGGGCCTAGGAGACCCCAGGGAAGGCCTCCTCCAGCCTTGCAGATACTCACGGAGGATTATCTCCTAAGGCCCTCCCGCTGTACTGCTGCACCTGCTCTGGCCCATAGATCCCGAACATTTGGTATGGGTTCACAGACACCAAGATGCTGCCAATGTACGTCTGCTGACAAATGATGACCTCAGTGCGAGGTTCCTTGTGGCCCTCCCTCCTCTGCTCCAGGAGCCTGGGCCCTTTTCCAGCAGGAAGGATGCCTTGCCTTACTGTGACTACCTAGATTCTAGCAGCTCCTGCATTCTAATTACAGAGCTCAGATGCCACAAAGACTGATGCTGGGAGCAGTGTTCAGGAGCCAAGGCCTGCAACCATGATTCTGCCAAAGTGTGCATGTCATCTATTTATGGTCAGGCCCAGGCTCCAGAACACCTGCCTCAGGTTGGAGTTGAACCTCTACTGCCTGGAGTTGGATGGTGGTGGTGCTGGTGGGGTATCTGTGTCCAGCCAAGCAGCCAGTCCTAGGGCTTGTGCAGTAGCCAGTCCCTTCTAGTTGTCCCTAACTTCTGTGGCTCCAGGACTCTGGGTCCCTGTCACTCTCACCTCTTTGGCTACCTCCACTCTATGAATTCAAGGACTCTAGAAGTTTTATCTGTAAGGTCTCCAGTGTGTGTGTGTGTGTGTGTGTGTGTGTGTGTGTGTGCGCATGCCCCCTGTTTCTGGATTCCCTGTCTCCATGTCTCTGTCTCTAGTGTCCATCATTCTAAGGCTGTTTTAGAAGTTCCATTCCAGACTGTAGCATTCTGTACCAAAATGGTGAAATCCTAGGACTCACACCAGAAGCCATAGTTCCAGGCTGGACGGGAGAAATCTTATTTCCCATCTGGCCCCAGGAGGCAGATGCCTCCCTGAGCCAGACCTAGGGCAGGCCAGCCCCAGGGCTTACATAGATGAGGTTCCGTTCAAATCTGATCTTGAGATTGGACAGCACAGTGGCCTCCTGCAGGTCTCTAGGAGAGCATTGAGAGGGGCTGTTAGTGTGGTGTCCCTGGGGCTTCCTCTCTACTCAATGCCTTACTTAATGGACCTGACTTTCAGCTTCTGACACTAAACTTGGGAAAGTTACTTTACCTTGCCAAGCTCCAGTTTATTAGTTGATTTTTTTGAGACAGTCTCACTATGCAGTTCAGGCTGGCCTTAAACTCACTCAGTAGCCCGGGTTGGCCTTGAACTCATGGGGATCCTCCTGCCTCAGGCTCCCGAGTGCTGGGTTTATAGGTGTGCACCACCACACCTGGCTACCTTAGTTTCTCAACCTGTCCAATGAACATAACCATTGTGCCTACTTCCCTGGAGACTGGGAGGACCTTAAAAGGCAGCAGACACAAAGGCTGAGAGAGCGTGATGGGGTCACAGTACTGACCAGCGCAGCTCTCACATTATGGACATCTCCAGTGTTCCAGCCACCCATCCCATCTTATGGATGAGAAATAGACATGCAGAGAGGAAGTGATGTTCCCGGGTCCTCCAGCTAATGATAGGGCTGGAGTTTGAATTAACACCTATGTGAATCACAGAGCTTTGACTTTGGCATACATTTGGCTTTTAGTGACATTTCATGACATCCATATGCATACAGGGAAATTGAGGCTCTGAAAATGTTCTGGGAGGTAGATAAAAGACTAAGAGTGGGGAATCCCACAGTGACCCTCCCTAGTCCTGCCCACTTACTCCAGCTGGGTCATGTCCTCCACTCCATCTTCTCTGCGTTGCTCACGGCTCCGAGTAGAAGGCAGGTTGCGGATGGAGTGCATCTGTGAAAGACAGGTGGGGTTGGCAGGTGGGGGCCCAGGTTTGAAAACAGCTGACATTTGCTCCCATTGCCATGGAGGGAACCTTAGAGCCAGCCATGCTGGGTCCTGTAGGCCTCCTCAACACAGAAAACAAACCCTCACTGAAGGGGAGGTGTCCTCAGTGTCTGAGTATCCCTAGGGAAAGTTTCTGTGATTTCCAAGTGTCCTCCCTGGAGGCAAGCATACATA
>PVKA01018902.1:0-42982 GCA_004027165.1 Ctenomys sociabilis | reverse complement strand
TACAACAAGTAAAATCAATTGAGTCAGATAAGGCAAAGTGAATGGCATAAGCTGCAGGATACTAATCAGCTTTTCTTCTGGATGGTTAACAACCTAAGATCACAAGTCAGAGTTGGAGAAATAGAAGAGCCACAAGGCCAGCCAACATTTTGGACCTAGCCTTTCAAGGTCAGCGAAGACTCAGGACATAGGAGAACCTATACTGCAATATCATGAGACTCAGGTGACCTCCAAATTTTCTGAGCAAGGAGATTGTGGAGCCACAGAGGAAAGAGATTGAAGTTCTATAGTGTGCCTGGGGAGAGTCACATGAAGAGAAAACTTTCTCTCAGGCTCTCACAGAGAGCAATCTTATCAAGCATTGGCCGTGACTCATCCACATGGATGACACAGACAAAGGAACTACAGAATAATGTACAGGACTACAAGATAAACCCTGAGAAGACTTCAATGACCGCATAGGAAATATAAAGTGCATGTGTTGGTATATAAGTTTTGATCTACCTAGGTCTTAACCATCCAGCAGAAAAGTATAAATGTATAAAAATGAAGTATACATCGTGAGCCCATAATATTAAGCTGAGCTGTAAATGGATATGGTCGACAATTTCTTTGAATAACTCCCTATTGTTGCAGAATGCTGGATTGTGTTGGATTGTGGTGTCGAGTTCAAGAACCTAGGGGAGTTGAATGTCAATGGAGTGCCCACTTACAGGTGTAGACAAAGGAAGGGTTGTAGAAAGAAAAAATCAGGATGTGTATGTATAGACAGTACAGCTGGGATAGATCACGCTGTGCTTCTACATAATTCTATGAGAGGCAAGATCTGCACTAATGGTGGTTGGACAGGATATTATGTCAGCTTTTAGTGCTATGGTCATCCACTAGGTAAATAATTATTGAATCTTTGATATAATTCAGCTATAAAAAAAACCTGTAAATATAATATCATGTATGCACCTTGTACAATACCAAAACGTTATGAAAACAGTTTGCAGTGTATTAATTCATCGATTCTGTATGGTTAAGGTGTTTTGAAACTGTCTGATTGACATTTGTATTTCAATAAAATAAAAATAAATGGAAAAAAAAAGAAGAAAGGAAGGAATTTGATTGAGAAGATAACACCGTGCTTTAGTTGTGCATTGTGCTCTCATGAATTGACTTCCTGCCCACTCTGCCTTGCATTAGCAGCCTCCAGCTTTCTAATTCTCCTGTATTTTAATTTCCGCATATATCGTGTTATCAAGGCATTGCATGTTGTGTGTTAACTTATCTATTGCCCATCTATCTCTATCCATTAGTTTTCGGCTCCAGATGGCATAGCAACCCATTTTCATCTTTTCCTTGTTTGTCACTGCATTACCAGAGCCTTGTAAAGTCATTCACTTTTTAAATAAAAGAAAAAGAAATAAGTGAAAAAGAAAAAAAAGTCAATAGCATTCCTCTACACAGATAACAAGCACATTGAAAGGGAAAGAATACCTTTTACAATAGCACGGCGGAAAATGAAATTCCTTGGAATTCACTTAACCAAGGAGGTCAAGGATCTTTTTAATGACAATTACAACACCTTAAGAAAAGAGATTATAGAGGATTTCAGAAAATGGAAAAATATTCCATGCTCCTGGATAGGAAGAACCAACATCGTGAAGATGCCTATACTCCCAAAATTGTTGTACAGATTTAACGCAATCCCTATCAAAAAGTCACCAGCATACCTCCCAACATACAGAAAAATTTATTTGGAATCACAGACGACCTAGAATAGAAAAGGCAATCTTGCCCAATAAAGACAAGGCAGGAGGCATCATAATTCCTAACTTGAAATTTTCCTACAAAGCCACTGTAATAAAATCAACATATTGGCAACGAAATAGACTTGAGGATCAATGGAATAGATTAGAAGACACAGAGGCATCTAGAAACACACTCAGCCATCTGATCTTCAACAAAGGGGCCATTGTTGAGGTCAGTGTGGAGACTCCTCAAAAGCATAGGACTGGAAATCCCATTAAGCCAGCTATGCCCCTACTGGGAATTTTTCCCGAGGAACTAAAAACATTATATCATAGTGATATATGTGAACCCATTGTTTATAGCAGTACAATTTGTGATAGCAAAACCTTGGAAACAACCAAGATGTCCATCACATGAGGAATGGTTGAAAAAGATGTGGTATTTCTATATAATGGGGTACTACTCAGCTATAAAGAATGATAAACTTGAAGCATTTATATTGAAGTGGTTGCCACTTGAACATATACTCATAAGTGAAATAAACCAGACCCACATGTGCAAATGTCATATAGTCTCCCTAGTATAAGAAGTCAAAAGAAGAAATACAAATGGAAATGTACTACAACTAAAAAGAGTTCAATCAGACAGGGCAAAGTGAATGGCATATGCTGCAGGATACTAATCAGCTTTTCTTCTGGATGGTTAACAACCTAAGTTGAGAGAACAAAATTGTAGAAATAGAAGAGCAGCAAGGTCAGCCAACATTTTGGTGCTAGCCTTTCAAGGGCAGTGAAGACCAGGACATAGAAGGACCTGTACTGAAACATCATGAAACTCAATTGTGCCCCAAATTTTCTGATCAAGGAGATTGTGGAGCCACAGAGGAAAGAAACTGATGATCTATAGTGTGCCTGAGGAGAGTCACATTTAGAGAAAACTATCTCTCAGGGTCTCATAGAGAATATACTGGTCAAGGATTGGCTGTGACTCATCTGCATGGATGACACAGACAACGGATCTGCAGAGTAAGGTATAAGATTACAAGATAAACCCTGAGGGGACTTCACTGACCTCATCAGAAACAAAAACTACGTGTTTTGGTATATAGGTCTTGGTCTATTTAGGTCTTAACCATCCAGCAAAAAAGTATAAAGATGAGGTATACAATGCAGGGCCATAATAAGAAGTTGAACTGTAAATGGCTACAGTCAACAACTTCTTCAGATAACTCACTATTATTGTGGAATGCTGGACTATGTTGTGTTGTGTTGTTGAGTTCAGGCACCTAAATTGGTTTAATGACAATGGAGTGCCCATGTTTGACAGGTCTAGACAAAAACAATGGCATACAAAAGAAGAATCATGATGTGTGATAAACAGTAGTTAGGATAAATATGCTGTGCTTCTGCATAATTCTGTGAGAAGCAAAATTTGCACTAATAGTGGTTGGACAAGATATTATGTTGGTTCTAGTACTATGGACAACCAGTAGGAAAATAACAAGTTAGAATGTATTAATTATTGAATCTGTGATATAATTCAATTATTAAAAAATGAGATAAGTAAACAGCAACACTCTCTTAATTTACTGATAAGAGACATTTGCTATAATAATGTCTGTAAGTATAATATCATGTATGCACCTTGTAAACATTATGAAAATAGTTTGCAGTGTATTAATTTATCAAATCTGTCCTGTTAATTTGTCTTGAAACTGTCTCATTGATATTTGTACTTCAATAAAATGAAAAAAAATTTAAAAAGTTAAAATCTAAATACAAATAAATAAATAAATACCCTACTAAGCAATGAATGGGTCACAGATGAAATTAAACAAGAAAAATTCCACAATATCTATAATTCAATGAAAATTCAACCACAACTTACCGGAATTTATGGGATGGAATGAAAACAGTTCTCAGAGGGAAATTCACAGCTGGGAACTCACAAATTAGGATAACAGAAAGGGAAGAGATAAACACCCTAGTGATGCACCTCCAATATCTAGAAAAGGAAGAACAAACCAAACCTAAAGCCCAAAGAAAGGAAGACATCATAAAGAACACAGAAAAAATTGATTCCATTGAGATGAAGAAAACAGTTGAAGAATTAATGAATTAAAAAGCTATGCCTTTGAAAGACTCAATAAAAGTGCTAAGGCCCTAGCTCACCTCTTCAAACAGAGGAAAGAAAAAATTCAAACACAAGCAATAAGGAGTGAAAAGGGTGAAATGACCATAGACCCAGTGGAAATTCAGAAGATTAAGAATAGCTACTTTGAGAATCTTTACCCTCACAGAATGGAAGACAGGAAAGAAATGGACAGATTCCTTGAAAGGTACAAATTACCAAAACAGAATCAAGAAGGTATAACAACGCTCAACGGCCCAATAACAGCCAATGAAATTAGAAACATAATAAGCCTGCCGACAAAGAAAACTCTAGGTCCTGATGGATTCTCAGCTGAATTATAAAGAAATTTATAGAAGATATAATCCGTACACTCCTCAAACTCTTCAATGAAATTGAAAAGGAAGCAGTCGTCCCAAAACTATTTCTGGACAAAGTATTATATTGATTCCCAAATCAGGGAAAGACACAATTAAAAAGAACTATAGGCCATGAACATAAATGCAAAAATCCTCAATAAAATCTTAGCAAATAGAATACAGCAGATCATCCAAAAGATCATACACCTTGAGCAGGTAGGATTCATCCCAGGGATGCAAGTATAGTTCAATATTTGAAAATCTATAATTGTAAAACACTATAGACTGAAATCTAAAAACCACATAATAATCTCAATTGCTGTAGAAAAAGCTTTTGCCAAAGTCCAACAATCATTCATGTTCAAAATCCTACAGAAAATTGGAGTAGAAAGCCTCTACTTCAATTTGATAAAATCCATCTATGACAACGCAATGGCTAATGTAATCCTAAACAGGAAAACCGGAAACTTTTTCTGTTAGATCTATTACAAGACAAGGATGTCCTCTATCATCCTTCCTACTCAATATAGTTTTGGAACCATTAGCTACAGCCATGAGACAAGAGGGAGAAATAAAAGGAATAAGAATAGGTAAAGAAGTTAAATTATTACTATTTGCAGATGACATGATACTTACTTGGAAGACCCAAAAAATGCCATCAAGAAGTTACTAGAATTAATACACAAATTCAGTAGCATAGCAGAATATAAAGTCAGTACTCAAAAGTCAATAGCATTCCTCTACACAGATAACAAACACACTGAGGAGGAAACTACAGAAGCAATACTTTTTGCAGTAGCACAGTGGAAAATGAAATACCTTGGAATTCACTTAACCAAAGATGTCAAAGATCTTTTCATGGAAAATTACAGTACCTTAAGAAAAGACATCACAGAGGATTTCAGAAAATGGAAAGATATTCTCTGCTCCTGGATAGGAAGAACCAACATCATGAAGATGGCCATACTTCCAAAATTGTCGTACAGATTTAACGCAATCCCTATCAAACTGTCACCAATATACCTCCCAGACATAGAGAAATCGTTCCTAAAATTTATTGGGAACCACAAAAGACCTAGAATATCAAAGGCAATCCTGGCCAACAAAGACAAGGCAGGAGGCATCACATTTCCTAACTTGAAATTATACTACAAAGCCTCTGTGATAAAATCAACATGGTATTGGCAAAGAAATAGACTTGAGGATCAGTGGAATAGATTAGAAGATGCAGAACATGCTCAGCTACCTGATCTTTGACAAAAGGGTCAAACACGCTTACTGGAAGAAAGATAGCCTCTTTAACAAATGGTGCTGGAAAAACTGGTTTTCTACATGCTGAAAACGAAAATTTCACCCAGGCTTATCATCATGCACTAAGCTAAAGGTAAAATGGATTAAAGATGTAAATATTAAAACAGAAACACTCTATCTCCTGGAAGAGAAAGTAGGAGGAACTCTTGAAGACATAGGGGTAGGCAAAGAGTTCATGAACGAACATATATTTGCACGGGAAGCACTTGAAAGAATCAACAACCGGGGCCAACTCCTAGTGAGAATTTTTGCACATCAAAATAAATTATCAACAGTGAAAAGATAACCCATGAATTTTGAAAAAAATCTTAAATCAAAAGCACTCAGACAAAGGTGGTCTTTCTAGAATATATAAAGAACTAACATATATTAGGGCCCTCAAATTTAAAGACCTAATCCAGAAATGAGCAGCTGAGATGAGTACACACTTCTCAGAGGACAAAATTAAAGAAGTGAATAAATATACAATAAATGCTCCACATCACTAGCCATCTGTGAAATGCAAGTTAATACAACACTGAGATACCATCTTACTCCAGAAAGAATGGCTATCATAAAGAAAGCAACCAACAACAAATGTTGGAGAGGTTGTGGGGAAAAGGAAACACTTCTCCACTGCTCGTGGAAATGTACACTGATGCAACCATTGTGGAAATCAGTGTGGAGACTCCTGAAGAAAATAGGACTGGAATTCCCATTCATCCCAGCTATCCTGCTACATGGAATTTTACCAGAGGAAATGAAAACATCATATCATAGTGACATATGTGTACCTAGGTTTATAGCAGCACAATTTTTGATAGCAAAATCTTGAAAACAACCAAGATGCCTATCACATGAAGAATTGTTGAAAAGATGTGGTATTTTTATGCAATTCAAAGCCTTCATATTTAAGTTGATGCAACTCGAATATATACTCATAAGTGAAATAAACCAGACCCACATGTGCAAATATCATATAGTCTCCCTAGTATAAGAAATCAAAAGAAGAAATACAAATAGAAAGGTATAACAACAACTAAATGGTATTTAGATAGATAGGGTAAATTGAACTGCGTATGTTGGAAGGTAATAATCAGCTTCTCTTCTGGATGGTTAACAACCTACATTTGCAAATCAAAAATTGGAGAAATGGAAGGGCTGCAAGTTCAGCCAACATTTTGCCAGGCAAACGTTTATTCTACTGAGCCAAGAGTTAATATGTACGTGTGTGTGTGTGTGTGTGTGTGTGTGTGTGTGTGTGTGTGTACACGTACATACTTACAAGTTCTTTGTTTTTTTTGTTTTTTTTTTTTTTTTGGCAGAGCCAGGGATTGAATTCAGGCCCTTGTGCTTGCCAGGTGAGCATTTATTCTACTGAGCCATCTCCCTGGCCCCTCAGCCAACATTTTGGCCCTAGCCTTTCAAGGTCAGTAAAGACTCAGGATGTAGGAAACCATGTACTGAAAAATCATAGAACTCAGTTCTGCCCCAAATTTTTTGATCAAGGAGATTATAGAGCCACAGAAGAATGTTATCGATGATGTAGAGTATGTGTAAGGAGAGTCACATGGAGAGAAATCTTTCTCACAGGCTTTCACAGAGAGCATACTGGTCAAGCAATGGCAGTGCCTCATCCACATGGCTGACACTGACAAAGGATCTACAAAGTGACATACAGAGTTACTGGATAAATCCAAGAGGACTTGGCTGAGTTAATCAGATACAAAAGTTACATTTTTTTTTGTTATATAGGTCTTGCTTTATCTCGGTCTTAACCATCCAGCAGAAAAGTATAAAAATGTGTTATATAAAATAAAGCCATAATAATATGCTGAGCTGTAAATGACTCTAGTCAACTACTTCCTTGGATAACCCACTACTTTGTGGACTTCTGGACTGTGTTGGATTGTTTTGCAGAATTCACGTGCCTATAACAGTTGAGTGACAATAGAGTGCCCATCTGTGACAGGACTAATCACAAAGGGATACATAGGAAGGACCATTCTGTGTTTGTATGTACAGTACACTTAGGAATAAATATGCAGTATTTTTGTGTAATTCTGTGAAAATAAAAATTTGCACTAGTACTGTTTGGACAGGATATTCTGTCTGCTTCTTGTACTTGTACTATGGATAAGTAGGAAGATCACAATGTAAGAAGTATTAATTATTGAAACTGTACTATAATTCAACTTCAAAAAAATAGGTATACCCTTACATTCTCAATTCAGTGAATGGAGGCATCTGCTCTAATAGTGTTTGTTGATAGAATATGATGTCTGCACCTTGTACAACAAATAACCACTAAGATAACAATATGCAATGTCTTAATTATTGAATCTGTTCTACTAATTTGATTATCTCGGTCTTAACCATCCAGCAGAAAAGTATAAAAATGTGGTTTGTAAAATAAAGTCATAATAATCTGCTGAGCTGTAAATGACTCTAGTCAACTACTTCCTCGGATAACCCACTACTACATGGACTTCTGGACTGTGTTGGATTGTTTTGCAGAATTCAAGCGCAAAAGTCTCATTGCTCTTTGTTCTTCAATAAAATTATGGAAAATAAAACAAGAAGAAAAAATCTTGACATAACTATAGCTGTTAATCTGAGGAATAGATTTAAAAATAAAAATAGATAATATGTCAACCACTGTTAATCAGCTACTATGGTTTTGAAAATCTGTAGCATATGTATTGTTGTATGTTTCAAAAAGTATCAGAATATAAAAAAAGAAATAGACTGAAAAAAAAAACCCTGCACACCTGAGTTAATCGCAGAACTATTCACAGTAACTAAGAAAAGGCCTTGAAATGTCTATGGATGAATGGACCAGATGTGCTAAAAATATACACTATAGTGCTATCCAGCTTTTTTATCCCCAAACTGGGGATTGAACTCAGGCCCTTACAATTGCCAGGGAAGCACTTATTCTACTGAACCATCTCCTTGGCTCCTTGTCCAACCTTTTAAAAAGGAAAATTGTCATGTGCAATAATACAGATGAACCCAGAGGACATTGTACTGGGGAAGTAAGCAGGCACAGAAAGAGGCATGCTCCATGATCTCACTTACACGTGAAATTTAAACAAATTAAACTCACAGAAACAGAGCAGCATGATTATCACCAAGGGTAGGGAAGGAAGAAATGCAGAGAAATTGAACAAAGTACACAAAATTCTGTTCATATAAGGTGAATACAGGAGCTAAAATAATAAATCAATAAGTAGGTGAATACATTCTGATATCTAATCTCCCCTGTGGCGAACATACATAATAACGCTATCTTGTGTACTACCTCTCTATGATAGACTGGTGCTTCATGTTTCTAGTATAAAAAGGAAGCGAGATTAGCAGCAACCTGAGATGATGCATGTCCTCATTAGCTTACCTGTACAGATGCTTTTGCCCTGGGTCTGTGCATCAAAGCATCAAGGTGTACCTCTTAAACATGTATGATTTTAATTGTCAATTATTCTCTAATTAAGCAAAATAGATAAATAAGTAAGAACCAAGTATAATCAATAATGACAACAACTGATGTTATCACCCCTGCCCTGGCCCTTGGAACTCCTCTGGGGACACCAGCTAGTCACCTGCCTCACACTCTGGGCAGGGAGGACACCCATCACTGCATCTGGGAGTGCAGCCCGCTCAGCTGCAGTGGCCAGTGCATCCTGGGGACACGACAGACTCTTTATATTTCTCATCCACTTAGAAAACCAGGCCACAAAATCATGAAGAACTTTCCAGGGCCAGGTACATAGCTCAACAGCACAGCACCTGCCTGTGAAGCACAAGGCCCTGAGTTCAATTTCTTGTACAAACAACAACAAAAACATAGATGAGATTTCCAGAAGAAATATCCTGCATGCTGTGAGGAAGTGGGAATCAGGAGCTTTGCGCTCCCGCCACCCTCACCTCTGAGAAAGGGAGCAAGGAAGCTCAGTGGAGAGCTCTGCCTCAGGCATCTGGGGAAGCCCTGGGAGGTGAAGGGCGGTACAGAGCAGAATAGGGTATTTTCAAGTGGTGGAAGTCTGTCTAGAGGTTCTCACTTGGTGTCCTCAACAGGCTGCAAAAAAGATGACTTCAAAATACCAGGTGTAAAAGTAATAAATAGCCAGATACGCAGAGCAGGAAGTAAAGATGGAGATAATAGAATTCAAAGGCACAAACACTGAGGACAAAAATAAAAGATGTATTAGAAACAGAAGAGTGCATAAGTAGGGCCAGAGAGATAGCTTAAGCACAAGACCTGGGTTTGATCCCTGATACCACATATCAAGCCAGCCCCATGCCATGAGGACCAGTGAAACTAGGCGTGGTAGTGTATGCCTATAATCCCAGCACTGGGGAGGCTGAGACAGGAGGATCACAGTGAATCTGAGCTGGGTAGCAAGACACTGTATTGAATTCTTGAAAAAAATAAAGAATGCATAATTGACATGATATTATCAGAAACAAAGTTGAAAATAATTTCCTGAATTATAATAATAGTCAGAAATAACCATGATAGAAATAAAAATTTTGGAAATTGAAACGCAAAGGGGTGCTCAATCAAAGAAATGTAGAGTGCAGAAGCAATAATTGGGGACTCAATGAAGAAGCTGTACTTCTCAGTTTAACAAAATGCTCTGATAGTACAGCAGTTCATTGGATTCGTGGTTTCTGGGCTATAGATCAGGTCTCAGGGAGAGGCCAATAGAGGCACCTCTGATCATTTTCTTTGTTTCTTACAGTAAAGTTATAATTAAAATACAGTATCATATTTTAGTCTGGCAAGGGGTGGCCACAGCTCCTTTTTCCCACCTGAACACATAGGCCACTTTTATAACACAGTTAATAAGTAGAACTCTTACCAATGGTTGAAGTGGGAATTAGAAGGAATAGATGAGGAATTCTCATAAAGGATCTGTGAATATGAAGCTTAGAAAGTAAGTCACGGGGTTCTCCAAGTCTGTCCTTGCACCAGTCCCCACTGATGGCATAAGGATCTTGCCTTTCAACTCAGGATAAACCTGGCTAGACTGGATTCCTTTGGATTAAGACATTGAATCCTTAGAGCCATTTCCTGTTTCACATGGAAACCTGCCCTGGTGCGGAATCCTCTAGACTTTTTATAACCTTTTCAGCTTATATTAAGTCTGGCCTGGACACCTCTCACCCTGCCTAGGCACAGGCCACTTTTCCTTTGAAACCAAAGAATCTCCCCTGTCCCTAGAGTCCAGAGCTGGGCCACCTCCCTGGATGTGTATGTTTTAGACAATTGTTAAACAACCTCATTGACATCCTACTTTGGAAGTACAACAATTGCCTTGCAAAGCAAAACCCTGAAGTCAGGAGGTTTTCCCTAAAGATGGGGTCTCTGTCCCTTCTGGCCAAGAAATGGGCATTTACACATACAATAATTTACTACTTGGCAGTCTAAAAGGGGGGAATAAGGTTTCTCTGTTCCTGGGAAACCTAAAAGGCAGAAAGCATACACATCTGGTGACAAAATCTCAAGATAAATGTCATGCACACATGTAAATGTAATCCATAAATACCTGTTACCTCTTCTTTAAACTTTAAGCTACAGTTATCACAACAAAAGCAAAATTGAGTGAAAATGAGAGCGAAGTTCTTCAGGAAGCAATAGCATATGCAAGCTTTAAGACCCAGAGGAAACTGAGTCAGCTGGAGCTGGCCTGAAGTCACCTCCACAGCTGAGAGAGAGATAGATATGCAGAAAAAGTAATCTGCGTATCACACCTTGGGGCAGAATGTAGTGTTTTGCTGTTGGTACTTCAATTCTGATGTGTGATCATTATGCTCTGTGATGACTCAGCTAATCCCTGAAGTCCTTGTGCAACCCCCAATGCACTGCCACACACACACACACACACACACACACACACACACACACACACACACACACACACAGGAGTCGGTAACAAGTAGCTGTGTTAAACACCACAGGAAGTTGTGCTCATGGCCAGTCCATGCCAACAGAGGTGCTAGGAAAATGGAAACGCACTGTACTCAGGTTAAAGGTAGCAGTAAAAACCGGAAAAAGAGGAGAAGTGAGCTGATAACTTAGGCTTTCAAAACGTAAAAGTCAGACACCTCTCAGAAAAGGTGAAAGCCAGCTCTGCCCTTGTGCTGGCTTTCAGCACACATTCCCGGCAGAAGCTCCAAGACTCTTCCAGCCCACAGAGGCAGGCTGATGCTGGGAAGGAAAGAGCTCTCAGCAGCGTGCATGGTCAACGCAGCCACGAGGTGCACCATGACTAGTCTAGGCATCAGCCAGGAGGCCTGCAGGTACCCAGAAACAAACAGGAAACCCTGATGGAGAGATAAGGACAGCCAAAATCCATTCATGGGACAAGGTTTTGATTCCCAAAAGGTCCTCTCAGAAGATGGAGAAGTCCATGATGTCCCCATGTACCATTCCCTGTCCAGAGAGAGAAATCCTAAAGAACAGGAGCCAGGCAAGGGCACTGATCTTGGAACCCCAGACACACAATATATGCCAGCATTCTTTTTCTCCTTTGAAGCTTCTGGGCAGTAGCAATGCTATGATGTCCAGTGCTGATGAAGGTTACTCACTGGGGCAGCACACAAATGCAGTCGCCAGCAAGCAGCATCCTCTGGATCCACACAGTCCACGACTTGTGCGGTTGCATCTGCGATCCTGGAAATGCAGGAGAATAATTCAAACTAACACTTGGATCTGACAAAGAAAGAATACAGCATCTCAAGATACACAGATGTGCAGCTTTGAGACATCCTAATGATACAGGGGAGTAAAACTCCTGACCTGACCTGGACGAGTTTGTGTTCTTTAAAACTGAAGGAAAAATATTAGGAACAAACGGAGGTTGAGGGTAAAACTTTATTGCAAAGAAAAGCTTCTGTCAGAGAGGAACAGAAGGGGCACCTGAGCAGGTTGCCCTGAAACAACTTTTTCAGGTTATTTTTATGGGGCAAAACCATGTGGGGATAAGGTAGAGAAGATGGGGTCTCACTTAGGCAGATGCAGGGTGGGATAAAACTATGGTCAACCAATGGGATGGCAGGGATCATTGCTCAGGTAAAGTTTGTTATGCTCAGAAAAGTAAGACAACAAATAAGAGGGCATGAATATGGGACAGGGTCTCTTCCTATTGGCAGTTGGGCTAGTGACTCACTTGGGTCTTTCCAGGTGATCAATACCTATTTAGAATATCAATCCCAGGTGCTACTCTTTTAGCATTTGTTTGGCCTTTAGGTCTGGTTCACAGGAGTAGCATCTGTCCCTCTAATACTTGTGTTTGTCTTCTGTGTTATCTCTTTTGAGGGCCTGGCCCTATCTAACTGCCTATAATATTTCTATCTAATTTGGTTACCTGTAACACTAGTTACCAACATGTGGTAACGTATCTCTTGATAAACTAACAAGAAGTCCAAAACAGAGGAACAGTATTCACAAATACTTATATAGTCACAGAATGAAAACATTAAAATCCTAGGCCAGATGAAAGCAGAACTATCTAAGAGGTAGAGCTACTAAGAAATTTAATTTTCTTTTCTACCTTTCTCTGGATTTTCTAATTTTTTACATAACAGACATTATTCTAATGCTCACAATCATAAATATCAATAAATAGCTTAGCACTCGAGGGAGGAAAATAAGCAGTTTGTAAATCTTATGTAAAACCATAGTTATGAAGATACTAATGGATATGATAAAATCTGAGATACATTGAGGAAATTATATCTTGTAATGCATCCAGGACACAGAACAGACAGAAAAGTTATGATTTAAAGGACATCAGTAGCTTCCAGCATGTGTGTGACAGGAATGTCAGAAACAGAGGCTACATTAGCGGACTAAGCACCTGCTTAGGCAGGGACAGAGACCAGGTTTCAATTCACAAGTCGTGTCGGCCCTCCCTCTGGCACTGAGAGTCTGGACATGATGGCATATACCTGTAATCGCACCCCTGGGGAGGCTGAAAACAGGAGGATCACTACAAGTCCAAGCTGCCTAGTGAGACACTGTATAAACTATATCTATATCTATATCTATATCTATATCTATCTATATAGATATATATATATATATATATATAACAGAAAGAAAGAAAAAAGAAATAGAGGCTACAATGCAAGGTAGAGAAGCAATAGTCAAGGCTCAATTACACTAGTAAAATTCTAGACAGAAAATTTGTGCTTACTTTCTAAAAGGATGAACACTCATAACCTTGACATATCAGAATATAATACATAATACAAAAACAAAAACAAATAAGAGAAGAATTGCAAGGGAGAAGACGAATTACAGACATGACAATGACATAGATTAATTAATATTCAGTACCTGGTCATCTGAGAAAGAAGTTGGTTAATATTGACACATTAGCTTAAGTTCTAAGTAGAAAAGTTTTAAAGCTTGGATTATGTTTCTAGATAAAAACTTAATTTAAGACTGAGCCATGCAAAAAGAGCTAAAGGGAACCCAAAAGATATCAACAGTGCATGAACAAAATGAAGTTATCAATTAAAACAAAACTAGATTGTATATTCCGCTTCTGGGCAAGTGCCTTGGGAGCATTCGCAGGGATACTTGCAGGCGGCTCTCTTCTGGAACCTTCACTAGTTGGGAGCGGGGGAGAGAAATGATTACCCCGAGATAGCCAACAGCATTGCCCGAAGGACAGGCCTGCTGCTTGCAGCAAACGCCCTCCTGGGGCACTGTCCCAGGGGGCACAGCAGTGCTCCCCTCTGCCACTCTCTAGGCTGCTTTTCCTCAGCTTTACACCTGAAGAAGTCCTTCTGCGCACTTACAGCTCAGAGAGACCAACAGTAAGCGACTGGCACATCGTTGGATGACACCACGCCTCCTTCCGCGTCTCACTTCTATCTCCCATACCTGAGTCCAGCACAGTGACAGAAGTCTTATGGAGTGACCTCTGAAACACTTGCTGAGAGAAGAAAAAAAACAGTAGAGAAGGACAAAGTCAAAATAGAAGCTAAAAACCAAGGACACCAGATGACTTAGAGTCCTTTGGCAATTGTTCCTATTAAAACGCTAATCACAGCCTCACTCTTAGCCATATTGACATAAATCCTCACATAAAGGGTCTCCACCTCAGTCAGTAGTACTTCATGCATGTCTACTGTTAGGTTACAGCCAGAGGGCAGACTGTTAAATTGTCATAGCCCTGATCCAACGTGGCTGAATCCTTAAAACAACAGCTTACCTTCCTAGTGACCATTTCCTCCTCCTTCCCCACTCCAGCCCTGTACAACTTCCTTTTACTTTTCCTGCCTACACAAGGGGGCCTCCAATCAGGGCCCTGTGTATCACTAAACCTGCCCCTCAAACTCCACCCCTAGCAAAAGCCCATAAAGTCATCCTCTCTGTCTGAGGCCAGAGGATCTGCTCATCTCCCTGCCCTTGATCCTCTCTGTATCTTCAGAGATAACAAAGGCTCCCTCCTCCTATTTCTGATTCTCTGCCATGCTGCAGCAGCTCTCACTGTTACCGATAAAACCTGTCATCTCCTTCCAATAGTGCAACAGGTTCTATGCCAGAGAAAAAGAAGGGAACAACCCATGTCATATCCAGACTCAGGCATAGCACAAGAGGATCACCATGGGACTGAGGTCAGCCTTCGAAACAAAGTGAGGGGGCTGGGGAGATGGCTCAGTAGAATAAGCACTTCCCTGAAAAGCGCAAGGGTCTGAGTTCAATCCCCGGTTCTTCAAAAAAAAGAAGTGAGGTCCTATCTTTAAAAAAAGAAAGAAAAATCTGGATTTCAGCATTGTCTCTTTTGATTTCAACTTTTTACCTGGCAGTTGCACTGGTTTAGGTATTTTGTTTCAGTTTTTTGTGAGATTGGCTAAGGGTTTGTCTATTCTGTTCATTCTTTAAAGAACCAGGCCTTCACTTCATTGATTTTATTTATTTTTAATCCTCATTTAATTGTTTTTGCTCTGATTTTATAATTTCCTTCCTTCTACTAGGTTTAGGTTTGGCTGTTCTTGTATTTCTATAAGCTATAGGCTTTCTATGTTTTTATGATGTGAGGATTCATAGCTACAAATTTCCCTCTTACAACTATTTCACTGTGCTCTATAAGTTCTACTGTACTTCCCTAGTCTTACTTAATTCTAGGAACTGTCTTATTTTTTCCTTGATTTCTTCTGACTCATTCATTATTTAAGAAGGTATTGTTCAAGTTTCACGTGTTTACCTAATGTATGTGGTTTGTTTTTCAGCTGATTTATAGTTTTATCACATTATGATAAAATGCATTGTATAATTTTGAGTCTTTTGCATTTTCTTATGAATGCTTTGTGGGCTAGTATATGATCAATTTTGGTGAAAATTCTATGTGCTGTTGAGAAGAATGTATTCTGTTGAGTAAAATACTGTAGAGGTCTATTAAGTTAATTTGTTCATAGGATTGGCTCAACTATCTTATGTTTTTGCTGATTATTTGAATAGTTCATCTTTCTAATTATCAATGTAGGGATCCATTCATCTCTCATTCATCTCTCAGGGTGCTCCCTTGTACCCAAGGAGAAGCAGGGCAGGAATGAGCAAAAGATAGACAAGAATACGAGAGCTGGGTTAGATGGTTCCTTGTCTGCCTGGTGGCGAGGCAACCCCCAAGCAATAGTATAGATGTTTATTTATACCTTTGCAAAGCTAATAACACATAGCACAAGGTTGTCTAGTGACTAATGGATGACATTAGCCAGTAAAGGTGCTTATTTTAGGACTGAGGCAGCTTGACTGTTTTAGGCACTAAGATCTAGTCTTCTTGTCACACATTTGACCAATTTTCAATGGAGCTTCTATGGCTCCCAACAATCCCCCACTAAAAATGTATAGACATTTATCTGATCTTTTATGTTTGGTACTTTCACCAGTGTTCCTCACCTCAGGCTGTATAAGTGATAGATTCTATGATAAATCTTGCAGGTGGAGTTCATCTGGTTTGCAGAGAACAGAGTGCCATCAAACTTCCTCTTACTGTGAAGTATGCTGTGAGAGGTAAAATGCTATAGCAGGCAGCACAAGAATTGAGTGACTATGTACTATGTGTGCCAGCCTCAGCTGATTCACAATGCTAGACCTTGGCAAGCCATTCCATGCCTCAGTTCCCCATCTGTCAAATGGGAGTAATAATAGCGATCTACTTCACAGGAGTATTGTAAACCACTGTAAATTAAAGTTGAAGCATATTTTAGGGTCCTATAAGGAGGATGCCTTGAGCTAAAATTTAACCCTGACACAGGTTTTAATCCTCATCTTGTTTGGAACAATGTAGTGATGTCAGCAAATTCTCTGCTCCCACCCCTCATCAATGCTGCTAGTTCAGATGAGAAGGTCTTTGTGAATGTTGGAGTCATGACAGTGCAGACTTAATTTGGGTTTCTATGGAGGAGGGCACTGGTATTTTCTGTGTCATACATTCTCCAAGAAACACTATTTCAAACTCAAGAGCATTGGACTAGGGGATCATGAGGCAGGGTTGCTGCTGCTTGTCCTCTGTGGCTTAGGAGTTAAGGTCCCATTCCCCATGGATTTGGAGCCAATGCAGACTGTCTTGGGAGCAAAGCAACCCTTGGCTTTGATTTCTATTGTTGCTTTTCATGATACAAACAGATCATGGGGCTTCTAGGTCACTGCACCCTTTCATGCTTCTATGCCCTCATAGAAACTAGCTGGTTCAATAAACGTAGCCACCTCTTTATTCCCAACCAAGGAAGCTCTGTTGGAATTTTTTCCTTCTAAATATTCTAACACTCAGCATTGGGCACTGATCCTTAAGGCTTTATAATATTCACTATATTTAGTATCTGTCATCTTTTTTTCTCAGTGTCCAAAGGTTGAACCTGACCTTGACCTTTTTCCACTGTGGTTTGAGAAAACTTTGGACACCACTTTTGTCCATCCAAGAATGAGCTCAAGAGCTTGATTTCCATCTTGGCTTAAGGGCTCAGTCAGCTCCTATACCCAAGAGGGCTCTTGGCCCTAGATTTGTAACCCATGAGAAAGCACAAAGTTCTGGATTCGTAGGGTCACCCTCAAACACTCTGTGTTGGGGGCAGGATGCAGAAAGCACAGCCTGCCATGGAGCCAGCAGCTTCTTCACCATGGCACGCTTCCAGCTGGATGCAGCCTGAGAGACCCAAGAGGCTGGGCCCCTCCAGCGCTGCACTATCTGAGAAGCCACAAGTCGCACTTTAGAGCCAGATTTCTAAACAGAAGTGAGGCATTGAATTCTCAATGGACTTTTTGTTTTGTAGGGGAGAGTAGGTTGTGTTTCTTGGTTTCATTTCAGTCAAATATGTTTGCTTTTGAATTTTAAGGATAAGTGATCTGTATATATTCATCTTTGAAATGTAAATGTTTACATGGAAGAATTTATGTGTTTCCACAGCTGACATATGATTTAAACCTTATTATCTCCCCCTCTTCCACCTTTCTCTTTTACCCATTTTCATACTCTCATATTGGGTTTAAGAAATGGTTGCTTTCCAAATACAAAAAAGTAAAATGGGTGTGTCATTGTTTGATGCTTATATATCATTGGTATCTTTCTGTTCAGTTGTTTCCTTACCCATTATGTTGTGACCTTCCTTGCCTCTTTCAATAAGTTTTGGCTTAAATCTTTTTTTTTTTTCTTTTTTTTTTTCTGGAAACAGGATAGCCATTCTATTTGCTTTGTAGTCATGTTTCATTGAATGTTGTTTTCCATGCTTTGATTGTAGTTTATTCCTTTTTATATTAAATGCATTTCTTTCCTTTCTTATAATTTTCTTTTATTTTGAAGAGTAAAAATAAAAGCAAGAAAAAGAAAAACAAAGACAGAAACAGGGTAACATCTAACAATACATATGTTACAGATTTTCAAAACTAGAATAGCTGATTAACAATGATTGATACTTTTTCCATTTTTATCATCAAATTTGTTGCTCAGATTAACAGATATATAGTTATGCAAGATGGGACAGATGATTGAATATTACCACATGCTTTCAAGAAAACTTAAATTTTTGCTCTTGTCTCTCATTTTCTTTTATGTTTTTAAAAATTACTTTAAAGAGAGTATAGTAATAATTAATGACAGGATCATTACACATTTAGATCAAGATAACAGGTTCTATTTCAAGTGTGGCATTAGTATCACATATTGCTGTTCTCAATGTGGTTGCTTAGTTCACAGATATCAGCATAGAGAGTCAGGCAAGGTAAAAATTCTACACATTAACTGCTATTTTCAAGAAACAGATGGAAATTCTTAGGACAATTGCCTTAACCATCTTGAATACATACATATATGGTTTTTGCCCCTACTTTATTTCCTGTCTTTTTTCCTTTGTCTCTCTTCATTGTTTAATCCTCAAATTCTGTTACTTTCTATTTAACTGTGTAAAAACCTTTCAATTTTTATTAAATGCATTTCTTTTCTACAGCACACTGTTGGACTTTGTTTCTTGAGTCTTTATATCAGTATTTGTCTTTCAATTAGAGAACTGAAGACACTCGTATTATGATTATTGCTAATAGGGACTGACTTATTCTTATTCTTACATTATTTTTCCATTCTTCATTCCGTTTCCTTCCTTCTATTTCACTGTCCTTCTTTCTGTCATTGTAAGCATAATTGTTGCTTTCTGGATATTCTTGAAGAATTTTTAGTGTTCCATTATGGTAGGTCTGAATTTCTACATACTCTTCACTGTGGAAATGTCTTCTTTTTCCAACAATTTTGAAAGATAGTTCAGCAGGACATAAGTCTTAATTGGAAGTTGTTTTCTTTCAGGGTTTGAATTTCACTCCAAACTCTCCTGGTGTTATAAGTTTGTTTCTTAGAAAGGTTTGTTAATTCTCATGAATTTTCCTTTATTAATGATTTATCACTTTTTTCTAACAGCTCTTAAGAACCTGTTCTTGTTTTAGACATCTGGGATATGAATTGTGGAGAGATTCTTTTTCTGTGTGTAACTGTAGTTCTGTATCCTTAACTTGTATGTATGTTCCGTTCTTTTCTTATATTTGAAAGGTTTTCTGCTATTTTTCTGTAAAAAAAGGTGCTCTTTGTGTTTTCCTTTGCTATTGTCCTGTTTTCAGATTAATCTTTCATTATCTTTTTTGCATTATCCAGAAACTATTGGAACCACTTTTTATGCTCTTATGTTGTATTTAAGGTATCTCTGAATAACTGGTCATCAAAGTAAGTCCTGTCTTCTAGTTCTGACACTTAGTTCTCACACTGCTCACTTCTGCTGTCCATACTTTCAATAGAATTTTTAATGTCTTGATTTATTTTTTGGGGGGTACCTTTTCATAAACTCTACGTCTTTTCTATTCTGGGTGGTTTTTAATTTTTTTATTTTTTTCAAGAAAGTACAAAATAGTATTAAAACAAAATATGTAAGTTATAACAGAATTTCATTTAACAAAGTAATATAAATTTCATGGTATGTATTGCAATGCATTGTCCTGTCTCCCAACCAGTTATGCACATAGCCAGATATGTTCATTCAAATTTGGAACAAGAAAGAAAAAAAAAGAAATTTTCTTTTTTGCCTGGATCTGGGGATTGAACTCAGGCCCTTGCGCCTGCAGGGAAGTGCTTATTCTATTGAGCTATCTCCTCAGGCCCCTAAAAGAAAGAAATTAGAAAGAGAAAAAGTACAAACAATTGAAACAAGGTAACAAAACAAATTAAGCATTTTTTGCTCCTTTCCATAGACCAGCAGAAATGCACAGCACAGTTGTCCAATTTGTTGCTCAGATTAACAGATATAGTTATGCAAGATGGGACAGATCTTACATGCATAGCTCTCTTTCCCCACTCCCTCGCCTGTCCTTCTCCTCAAATCAGTGACTGTTTCCTTTTGAATAAGTTTGTTTTCTTTTCCCATCTATAATGGGAAGTTATGTTTTGCATTAGTTTTTTCACATCATCTAGTTTCTTATTACTGTCCTTTGTAGACTCATTGATCATTTTTTATATTGAGTCCATTGTCTCTTCAGTTACATCTTTTTAAAACTCATCAGATACCTTATTCATCTTTTTAAAATACCTTTTAATTAAAAACAGCTTGGCTGTATTTACTTTCTTCAGCTTTGGGTAAACTGGGAGCTTCTGGAGGCATGTTGTTGCCTTGTGTGCTCATATTTCTAATTTTTATTTGTTTTGTGCTGTGGCTACTGGATTGATTTTAGTAGAGATCTCTTTGCTTAACTCCGCTTTTCAGTGGTGCCTTCTGATAATAGCAAACTGTAAGCCTCAGCTTCTTTGTTCCAGAACCCCACTGTCTCCATGTATTTTGGACCCTGAAATGGAGAGAAGGCAAGAGAAAGTAGGGAAAGGAGGTGAGAAAAAGGGTGAAGATGTGCTGTGCCCACAACCAGGCTATGGAGTATGTGATTCAGTGTCAAGTTCTGCAGGAATGGGCTGCAGCACTGTTAATAGCACTAAGGCAATGCAGATATTGGTGCACAGAGAAAACGAACTGGTTTCTAAATTATTATTAGTATTATTACTATTATTATTTTAATTTTCTTTTGGCAATAGCAGGGGTTGAACTGAGGTCTTGTGCTTGCCAGGCAGATGCTTACTCATACTGAACTATCTCCCCAGCCACCTGTTTTCTAAACTGTTGAGAGCAAGAACTATGTCATCTTTGCTATAGTAATAAAATCAACAACAATAATAGAACCAAAGATAAACAAGAGTAACTAGAAAGACAGCTCAGTAGCTGGAAATCCCAGGGTCCTAAGTTCAATCAGTAGTACCACACACACACAAAAGAGGTAAACAGGAAAATAATGGAATATTGTGCCATCATAAAGAAAGGCAAACTTGAGACATTTGTAAGAAAATGGATGCAACTTGAGACCATGTTTCAGCTAAAATAAATCAGACACAATAAGCTTAAATAGAAGAGCAAAATAGAAGAGAGAAAAATAGGAAATAGGGAGATATTTTGCAAATGCTCAAAGGAATAGAGGAAAGAGGGAGAGAAAGGGAGATGAGATAAAAAAGAATTAAAGGGGAAATAATAAAAATAGATCTTTTGAAAATTGCAAAGTGAATAAAAGTTAGAAGGAATGGGGAGGTATGGAAAAAGGTAGGAGATTAAAAAAAATTAAGATTTGCTTTGTATGTGTAGCAAATCCCAAAAGGAATGTAATCATTATGTACTGCAAACATATACTAATAGAAAAGATAAACTAGATATTGACATTCTTTAAGAACCAGGAATTCTTAACCATAGAAAAGGGATCTACAATTATTATGATCTACAGTCATTTAAACAAATCAAATAGCAATCTACAGGAAACATCTGTTACAAGGAACAAATTTAATTATACTAACAATAAGACAGTAATTAACAGTAATAGCATAGAGTTAACTACCTAAAAATTCATAAAGGTTAATGGCTCTCCTTACAAAGATAGATGATACAAAATCCACAGGCGTGGACTGCATAGCACAGCTCTCCTTCAGAAACCTCTTAGAATGAAAACAGAGTCAAACAAATTAAAACAGTAAAGGGCCAGCTAAAAGCTCAGTGAACTAAAGCACCTAGCAGGGGCTGGGGATTCGATCCCCGGCCTGCTGTACGGGCCCCGCCCCTCAAGGCACACTGAGATGGCAATTGAGATTGGGTGTGGTGGTGTGCGCCTGTAATCTCAGCTTTTGGGAGGCTGTACACAGGCAGATCACTATGAATCCGATCTAGTAGTGAGACCCTTTACACCCTGTAGCCCTTTCCCTAAACAAAACAAAACAAAACAAAAAACAACAGCAAAAGAAACATAACCTGCAGGAACTATGTGACACATTCAAAATATGTGATATGCACATACCTGGATAACCAAAAATGGGAGAGAAAGACAGCAAAGCAAAACAAATGTATCAACTAAGAAAGGCCAGCAGGTTTCCAAATATTAATGACAGATGTCAAACTACATATCCAAGAAGCTCAGGCAGGACATACAAAGAAATATAAATTCCAAATTCTGTAACTACAGTTATTTATATCATAATTAAACTATAGGAAATCAAAGGAAAATGAACTTCTTGAAGAAAGCCAAAGGAGGAGAATAACAATTTTCTATAGTAGAACAAATTCAACAATTATAGTAGAATCCTTATTAGAAACTGAAAGTGAAGAAAATGTACTGAAATATTTTTGTAAAAATAGCCAATATAAAAATTCCATATTCAAAAACTAAAGAAGATGTAAGATTCTCACACAGTGGACTATTATCCTGTCATAAAGTTGAGCTTGAATTATTTGTAGGAAAATTAATTCACCTAGCGACCACAATGTCAAGCAAAATAAATGCGACATAAAAGCTTAAATATCACATAGTTTCTCGTGTATGAGAAACCTAAATTATAAATAAAGAGCAAATTAATAGATGGATTAAACTGGAAGTAGGGAGCTAAACCTTTATTAAACTAGAAGTGGACCCTGAAATGGAGAGAGGGCAAGAGAAAGTAGGGAAAGGAGGTGAGAAAAAGGGTGAAGATGTGCTGTGCCCACAACCAGCTCCACCCAGGAACGTGAGCATTATGAGATGTAAATTTTACTAACAAAAATAGAAAACAAATTGTTCTTTACATATATGGGGAAAATATCTTTTTAGACAAGTAAAAATTAATAAAATATAGAAAGCCCATCTGGGAATTATTTTTAAATGTTATTTAGAGGGGCTGGGTGTGGTGGCTTACCCCTGTGATCCCAGCTCTCAGGAGGCTGAAGAAGGAGGATACCTATGAGTCCAAAGCTAGGCTGTACTACATAGTAAGCTCTGTCTCAAACAAAATAAGACAAACAAGCAAATTTTAAAAGAAATTGTTAGAGGGGGAAAAATATGGCACAATTCCAAAACTCGGTTGTACATGTAAAAAAGGTATAGTGTTCAAGGGGCATTAATTAAAATAAACTTTAATTTTTAAGTTTTCTTTTTACTTTTTAAAGAGATTACAAATTAAAATTAAAACAAAAAGTTAAAAGTGATACAGATCTTCACTAGGCAATATAATATGAATTTCACAGTATTTGTTGTATTACATAGTGTTATCTTCCAACCAGTTATTCATATTAGCAGATACATGCATGTAAATTTGGAAGAAGAAATAAAAAAGACAGAAGTGTATAAGAAATTAAGAAGAGAAGTACAAACAATTGAAAAAGGGAGACAAAGAAAATTAAGTGTTATCTGCTCCTTTCCATAAACCAGAAGGAATGCACAGTACAGTTGTCCAAACCATCCTGATTACAAAGAATACTAACAGTGCAGCATTGACCTGGGTACTGATAGCACAGAGACTAGTGAAAAGAAAAACTATAGCATCATGATGATAGAAGAGATGTGTAAGAAGTCACTGTGAATACTGCTGCACTACATGTGCAAAGTGATGCACTATATAAAGAGCTGATTACTAAAATCTTCAGTGAAACCACTGCTATTTGAAGTACAACTGATACATTGAGAAATAGAGTAAATTATATGAAGTATTAATTAAAGAAGAAAGCAAAGAAAGAAGTTAATAAACAAACAATAAAAAACAGCAAAAGTCACAAATTGCCTGACTCAAAGTTCACCTAAATTCATTTTTAAATTAATCCGACTATGTGTTGTCCATAAGAAACCCACAAAAATTATAGTGATCCAGATGGGTAACAGTAAAAGGATGGTAAAGAAAAACTATGCTGACTCATATCAAAATAACTAATAGCTAATTTAGGGCTAATCAGAACCTAGGATGAGGAAACTTACTAGGGATAAAAAGAAGCATTACATTTCACAATGTAGTCATAGCTACAAAAAAATTTTCCTATGCAAATGGGTTTAACAAGAGCACAAAAAATATGTCAGTCAAAAGTTACAGCCTATCAAGTACATTAAAAAAAACAGAATTATATGTGGAGACCTTGGTACCCTTTTATTGGCAATGATAGTTCCAGCAGGCAAAGGGAAAAAGCAGCACAAAGATAACACCATATGTTGACTTTATTTAATAATATGTATAGAGAAAATGCATGTAAGAGCAACAGAATATATATTCTTCTCAAATTCACAATACACTCACCAAGACACATTGAATTCCAAACCTTAAAGGATACCTTAAAACATTTAAGAAAGTAGAAATAATACAGTGTATGTTCTCAGGTTATAATAAAAATAAATTAACAGTCAGTAGCAAAAACATAACCAAAACATCTCTAAATAATTAGAAATTGCTTTTAACATATGGATAAAAGGAATCTCAGAGAAATCTTTAAAACTGTTTTGCACAAAGTGAAATGAACATGCAGCTCACCAAAATTGTAGGCCACAACAAAGTCAGTGCTTAGATGGAAATTACATTAATTCTAGATATAATAAGAGAAGACTTAAAACTAATCATCCAATTCACCACGTTAGGAAAGTTGAAACAGGAGAGATTTAAGCATGAAGAAGGAGGAAAAAAATCAAAGCATAAATTGGTGAAATTTGAAACATGAAAACAAGAAAATCAATGAAAGCTGAAGCTGGCTCTGTGAAAAGATCAATAAAATTGATTCACCAATAGCTAGACTGAGAAAAATAGAAGATACAATTTACTGATATAAAAAATGATGGCAAAATCATCACTAATAATCCAGTGAGAGAAAAACAAGAGCACAACACTTGAGAAATTATATGAAGTGTGTAGATTGCTTACAGAAAAATGCACTGGAAGAAATAATATTTAAAGGACTATACCAATGAAAGAAACTGAGTAAATAAAAACTTTGCTCAAAAGAAAGGGTTAAGACTTGGTAACAGCAAAACTCTTGTGTATACTTATTGGCATATTTTGTGAGGTAGCTATGAGTATTTATATTAAGCTGTGTGAGCTTATACTGAAGTGTTCAGCTCTCACTTGGCACTACCTGGGCCAGCAGGGCCACCACTCTCTTATTTGCAAGCTCCCACTCCTAGGTCAAGCTACCTGACTCACCATCCATCATCTGCTTGCTTAGTATGTATTAATTTCTAAGTGTGTACCTATGGTAACTGCGAAAGCATTCACAGCACGGCCAGTGAGTGGGCATTACTTCTGCTATATTTATCCCTCCCTACCCCTTGTAAATTGTGATTAATTTTTCTTATTAGAAGAGATAACCCTGTTTCTTTCTTGCTGTCATCAAGTTGAGTTTTCATTTCCTTTTTCCTTTAAATGGTCCACTTGATTTTAGTTCACTTCGCATTTATATTTGACCTATTGTTGTAGGCATCTGAGTTAGTTAGAAATATTATAGACAGTCAGACAGGGTCAGGCTCTCAAAAGAGATAATACAGTAGACAAGATATCTTACAAGTTTGGGAGGGATGGATGCTCCTGTGAACTAGACCTAAAGGCCAAACAAATGAGATTGATATTCTAAATAAGTAGCTATTACTTGGAAAGACCCAAGTGTGTCACTAGCCCAGCCCCCAATTGGAGGAGACCCTGTTCTGTATTTGTGCCCACTTACTATGTGACTTGCTTCTCCATTTGGTCCTGGGCCTAATCCAATTTACCTGAGCAATGGTGTTTGTAATCTCATTGGTTGACCATAGTTTTGCCCCACCTCCCGTCCACCTAAGGAAGTTCCCGTGTCTTCACCACTTTAGAACCACCTCACCACATGGTTTTACTCTTTTATAAAGTCTTTTTTATTAAAGTTTTTACTTTTATAAAGTCTCTGGAAGAAACAACTTCCTGGGGAACAATCTGCTCGGGGCCCCCTCCTGTCCCTTTCTCCAACAGGAGCTTTCTTTCTCTCAATAAATATATTCTGCTCATAACCTCCATTTGTTCCTAAAATTCATTCTTCAGTTTTAGGGAACACAAACTTGTGTAGGTCAGGTCCAGAGATTACTTTTCCCTATGTCATGTGGAGGTTCCCTACATCATTTGGAGTTCGCCCACTGAGATCAGTTTTTCTCCCTTTCACTATGATGAGCGGTAAGGAGTTGCTGGATTTTTTTTTGACAAATATTGATCATGTGATCTAAAAGCCCCAAGAAACTTACTCTTTCACAGCATTCAAGCCTATATGCCAGGGCTGAAACAGTCTACACTGATTACAGGGAAATATTTATTACACCATGATGAGTTAGGAAGAATAGTAGAGGGGGGAGGAATTCATCAGGGAAGACAGGATGAGATTCAGAGGAGTAGGTCTGAGTAGAAGCTTTAGAGATAGGCAGACACTTGGGAGAAAGCTCAGGCCACCCAGCATGCCGCATTTTGTAGAAGAGTATATAAAAATTACAATGCGGTGCTCATAGTCAAGAAGATAAGTCAACCAGTGTAGATCCAAGTTGCTGAATATTCATGTACTGAATACTGTGTGTGTGTGTGTGTGTGTACCTTGATGGTTCATGACGCTTACCTTTAAAGACTTCAAGAGACATTTCCTTAGAAGAAGGCATTCTTGGGTGGCTAGATAGCTCAGCGGACTAAAGTGCCTGCTTAGGCAGACACAGGGACTGGAGTTCGATCCCCACATGCTGTGCCAGCCCTGCCCCCTGGGTTTGCTGAGACTGCAATTGAGACTAGGCGTGGTGGTACATTCCTGTAATCCCAGTACTTGGGAGGCTGAAAACAAGAGGATCACTATGATTCCAATCTGTGTGGTGAGACCTTGTAGATCCTGTCCTAAGTACATAAAAAAGATATTATCTTAAATATCTACAATACTATTATCACCCAAAAGAAGTACCTGTCATTCTCTGACCCAAACCAAAAGCTAGTCTTTATCCAAATTGCATGCACTTGAAATATATCCTTTGATAGATGTGTACTTTCAAACTAGATCTCATTAAGCTTAGTGTCAAACTGCTCCAATTCATTTTATTCATAGTGGGCAGCTTTCCTTCATTTTATTTATGACATCATATCTTGTAATAAACCCAGATGTTCTATGATATTATTATAGACTTCTCCATTTCAAATTTTTCTGATTGCTTTTAGTAGTGTAACCTGCCATTTCTTCCACTATGGGCTCTATTTCTTTTCTAATGGTTTCTATGGGTTCTATTTCTTTTAAGGACTCCATACCGATTTCCAAGCTGGTTTCACTTTGATTGACACATTCCCATGAACAGTGTAGAAGGGAGCATTTAGCTTACATCCTCATCTGCATTTGCTGTTTTATGAATTAATGATGATAGTCTTCATTACTGGAGTAAAATGCAAGTGCAAAGTTGCTTTAATTTGTATATCTCTAATGGCGAAAGCTACTGAACTTTTTAATGTATTTATTGGCCATTAGTGCTTCTGACAAGTGTCTATTCATTTCAGTATCATATTTGTTCATTGAGTCCTTTGCTTTTTGGGGGTCTAAGATTTTGAGTACTTTATATATTGTAGATGTTAGTTGTATGCCTGAAGAGTAGCTGGAAATTGTTTTTCCATTCTGTAGGCTTTTATCCAATTTGATAAGATTTTAGAGCAGGATGAGACATATGGTCTATATCCATTCTTCTGCACCTGGATAACCAGTTTTTCTAACACCAGTTGTGAAACAGGTCGTCTTCTTTCCAGCATACACTTGTGGCCTCTTCATCAAAACTCAGATGGTTGAGGACTCCTGGAGGTTTTTCTGCTTTGTCACTTCTATTACATTTGATGCCATGCCAACTATTTTTGCCAGTATCACATTGTTTTTATTACCATAGTATAGTAGTATGACTTGAGATCCAGGATTAAAATGCCTTCGGCTTTGCTCTTTTGGTTCAGGATTGCTTTTATGCTTTATTGTGTCTTCTGGCTACATCAAAAACATAAGACTGTTTCTCTAGTTTAGTGAAATATGCAGATCATATTTTGGTTTCAATTGCCTTAAGTCTAGATATCATTTTTGGTACAACAGCCATTTTGAGAATATTGGTTCTGCCTCTGCAGAAACTGGTTAACTTTTCATTTTCTAAAGTTCTTATATTTTATTTTCTTTATACAAATTTCATTGTAAAGATTTTATCTTCTTTGGTAGATTAATTTCTAGGTATTTATTTTTTTTGAAGTTGTCACTGATGGGATTATTGTTCTGATTTCTTTCTTGGTAGGTTCATTTGTACATAGAAATAATATTGAATTTTTTGTGTTGATTTTGCATTTCTTCCACTGGTATATTCTTTTTTATGTTATAAAATTCTTCTGGAGGGGATGGTTTGATCCTGTGCATAAAGGAACATGTCTAAAAAAAGGTAGGGGGGGCATCCAGATAGCTCAGTGGATTAAAGCACCTGTTTAGGCAGAGCCCAATGGCCGGGGTTTGATCCCTGGCATGCAGTGCCAGCCCCACCAGCAGGGTGCACAGGGGTGGCAATTGAGACTGGGCGTGGTGGAGTATGTGTGTAATCCCAGCAGGTGGGAAACTGAAAACGGGAGGATCACTATGAGTCCAATCTATGTAGTGAGACCCTGTAAACCCTGTACCAAATACACTAAAAAAAAAAGGAACATATCAAATACAAATAAGGATAATTTGCAATAAAATATTTTTATTTCAAGCACTTTGACTTCTTTCACTAGTCATATCCCTTTTATTTCTTTCTCTTCCTCATTACTGTCACTAAAGTTTTGAGTTCTATATTAAATAATGATGTATCTTTTATCTCATTTTTTATTTAGAGGACAACTTTCCAATTTTCTCTTTTCCATATGAGGTTGATAGTGGGCTATTCACAAATGGCTTCTATCAGTTTAAGGTAAATTTCTTCTGTGGATATCTTTTCAGAAGTTTTGTTATGAATGGATGTTGGATTTTATCAAAGGCTTTTGCTGCATCTATTGAGATGATCACATAAATTCTATCTTCATTTCAGGTTTTGTGTTTTATAGCAGGTACCTATTTTTATATGTTGTATCATGCCTGCCTCCTTGGGATGAGGCCAACTTGATGATTTGGTGGTTGGGTGCATCTGTTTTCTGGTATCTTGCTGAGACTATTTGCATTTATGTTAATTAAGGATACTTTCTTTGCTTTTTTTATTTGGTAACATTCACTAACTTTCAAATTCATGGAATAATTTGAACAATATCACACTAGTTTTCTGGAGTTCTGATGAAATTAGTTGATGAATCAATCATGTCGTGAGTTTTTCATATACTTGGTAGAGTTTTTTACTGCCTAATTTTATTGCCTCTTACTGTTCTACCCAGAGCTTTTATATATCTTCTTAGTTCAATTTTCATGTTATATGCATCAAGAAATTTATTCATTTTTTATAGATTGGCAAATGCATTGGCATATACATTTTCAAAATAGTTACCCCTGAATTTCAGTGGTATCTGTTGTGAGCTCACTTTTTCATTTCTAATACATAGATATGGGCCTTTATTTCCTTTTTTATAATTTTGGCTAGAGTTTTATTGATTTTATTTATATGGTCCAGGAACCAACTATTTGATATTGTTTATTTGGATCTTTTTTTGAAGGATGGGAGGTCTCAATTTCACTGACCTTTTATTTTTTTTTCACAATAAACATGTAAAAAATGAAATACTAATAAATCAATCTCATAAAAGAAGTAAAAGAGCTATATGGTGAAAATTACAGTACTGTGCAAAATGAGATCAAAATGCATTTTAGAAAATGAAAAGATATTCCTTGCTTTTCAGAGGAATAGATTACCTTTATAATTTATTTCCTTCTATGAAATTTGAGTTTGGATTGCTGCCACTTTTCTAAGACACTGAGATACATATTAATCTATTTCCTCTGTTTTTCTAATTTAGGTATTTACAGAGACCAACTTCCCTCCTAGAAGTGTTTTCCTTGTGTCTTCCAGGATTCACTATCCTGCCCTGCCATTGTGATTCAGCTCTAGAAAATTTTCAATTTTTCCTCTGATTTCTTTTCTAAAATCTGATTTCTTTCTTTCATGATTATTGAAGAATGTATTATTTGATCTCCATTGGCTTACACAGTTCTCTTGATTTCTTTTGATGTTAATTTCTAGTTTTATTTTCTTATAATCTGATAAGATACAATTAATTATTTTAACTCTTTTTATTTGCTTGAACATGCTTTATGAGCTAAGAGAGCATGTGTTTTGGAGAAAGTTCCACATTCCTTGTGCTGCTGACAAAATACATAATCTACTGTGGTTGTACTTCACTGCAAACATTGATTAAGACCATTTGTTTTATACTATGCCTCAAATTGCTATTATTTTCCTGGCTTTTTCTCTGGTTGACCCTTCGGTAAAGTGTGTTGAAGACCCCACTATGATTGCATGGGTGTCTGTCTGTCCTTTTCTATCCAGTAGTTTTTGTTTTAAGAAACAGGTTGAAATTATATTCAATGAGTATGTACTTCAAAATTCTATCCCTTCCTTCTGAGTTGTCTTCTTAACCAGTATGTAAAGACCTTTATTTCTTTGATCAGTTTGACTAGCAGACCAGGTTTTTGAAAACAAGACAACTACTGCTTTGCTTAGAACTTTAAGATTTTTACCTAGTTTCGCCTCCAAAAGCTTTAGTGTTTCTGTTTTAACATTTAAATCTTTTATCCATTTAACTGTAGTTTAGTGGATGATAATAGGCATGGATCTAGCTTTAGCCTTTGTCATGCAGCACCATTTATTAAAGAAGTGATCTTTCTTGCAGTAAACATGTTTGGCCCCTTTTTCAAAGATAAGATGGCTAAGTGTGTGTCTGTCTGTTTCTCCTAATCTATTCAATTGATCCTGAAGTCTCTCTTTTTTTTCTCAGTACCATGCTGATTTTGTCACAGTAGCTTTGTAGTATAATTTCAACTCAGACATTGTGATGCCTTTCCTTTGTTTCCCAGGATTTCTTTTGATAATGTAGATTGCTTCTGTTTCCAAATGAATTTTAGGAATGTTGTCTCTAGGTCTGTGGGGTATACTACTAGTATTTAATCAGGATTTCCTTGAATCTGTATAAATATTTTGGGAGTACAGCCATTTCCACAATGTTGGTTCTTCCTGTTCAGGAGCACAGAATACCTTATCATTTTCTAAAATGCATTTTAATCTCCTTTTGCACAGTACTGTAATTTTTACCATATAGTTCTTTTACTTCTTTTATGACATTGATTCATCAATATTTCATTTTTTATGTGTCATTGTGAAAGACATGCTTCCCTGATTTCTTTCTTTGTATGTTTTTGTTGTGTAAATAAATGCTATTGATTTGTGGGTGTTGACATTGTATCTTGCTAAAATACTGAATTTGGCTAATAAATATACAAATATTTTGGTGGAAGTTTTGCTATTTTCCATGCACATTATCATGTCATCAAGTAATGATAGTTTTACAACCTTTTTTCCAAACTTAATTAATTTTATTTCTGTCTTTTGTCTAATTTCTCTGGAAAGTATTCCCAGAACTATGTTGAATAGTGGTAGAAACAGTGGACATCCTTGTCTTATTCCTGATTTTAAAGTGATAACAACAATTGCGAATTAACTATTTCTTACCATATGCATTATTGTATATTACCTTGTTCCTGTCATTTTTTCCATTAGTTTTTGCTTCTTTTTTTTAACTTTCAAAATGAAATTAAATTGAATTTTTAAAAGTAAAGGTCTTTAACATTTCTCCATTTATATGAAGTTGGCTGTTGGTTGGTCATAGATAGCTTTTATCAAGTTGAGGTAAAGACCATCTATTCTGGTTCTCTTTAGTTTTCTTTTTTATCACCAATACGTCTTGGTTTCTTTTGACTTTCCATAATTTTATTGAAGAACAAATAGCAATGAAACAGTTTCAAATCAAATTAGTAGATCAGATTTAAGAATTAAACATTGCATATTGTTTCATAGTGGTTATTTGTTGTACAAGGTACAGACACAATATTCTATCTACAAACACTATTAGAGTAGATACCTCCATTCACTGAATAAAGAGAATATAGCTGTATACATATCTTTTTTTAAAGCTGAATCATACTACAGTTTCAATAATTATACTTTTTACATTATGATCATCCTAGTGCTTATCGATAGTACAAGAAGCAGAGAGAATATCCTGGCCAAACACTACTAGTGCAAATCTTTCTTCTCACATAATAACATGAAAGTACTGCATAATTATCCTAACTGTACTGTATGTACAAACACAGAATGGTCCTTCCTTTGTATCCCGGTTTTTCTGTTTAGTCCTGTCAGAGATAGGCACTCTATTGTCACTCAACTATTATAGGTGCTTGAATTCTGCGAAACAATCCAAAACAGTCCAGAAATCCACAATAGTACTGGGTTATCTGAAGAAGTTATTGACTATAGTCATTTACAGCTCAGCATATTATTATGGCTTTATTTTATAGACTGCACTTTATACTGTTCCACTGGATGGATAAGACCGAGATAAAGCATGACCTACATAATGAAAAATGTAACTTTTTTATCTGATGAGGTCAGTCAAGTCTCCTCAGAGTTTATCCTGTAACCCTGTACCTCACTTTGTACATCCTTTGTCAGTGTAAGCCATGTGGATGAGTCACAGCCATTGCTTGCCCAATTTGCTCTCTAGAAAAGCATGAGAGAAATTTTTCTCCCCATGTGACTCTCCATACGCACTCTATAGATCATTTATCACATTCCTCTATGGCTCCATAATCTCCTTGATCAGAAAATTTGGGGCACAACTGAGTTCCATGATGGTACAGTACAGGCTCTCCTGTGTTCTGAGTCTTCACTGATCATGAAAGGCTAGGGCCAAAATGTTGGCTGAACTTGCAGCCCTTCCATTTCTCCAGTGTTTGATCAGCAAACTTAGGTGGTTAACCATCCAGAAGAGAAGCTGATTATTACCCAGCAAAACATGAATTTCAGTTTACCTTAACTCGCTGTCTAACTACCTTTCATTTGTTGTTATACCTTTCTATTTGTATATCTTCCTTTGATTTCTCATACTAGGGAGACTATACCATATGTATACATGTGGGTGTGGTTTATTTCAAATATTAGTATAAGTTCGAGAGGCATCCACTTAAATATAAATGCTTCAAGTTTATCATTCTTTATACCTGAGTAATACTACATTGTTTAAAAATACCATATCTTTTTAAACCATTCCTCATGTGATGGGCATTTTGGTTGTTTCCAAGAGTTCACAATCACAAATTGTGTGGCTATAAAAATAGGTACTCATATATCATTATGATATGATGTTTTCAGTTTTGCCTGGAATATTCCCAGTAGGGAGATAGCCACCTTGAATGGCATTTCCATTCCTACTTTTCTGAGGAGTCTTTACAATGATTTCCACAATGGTTGCACCAGTCTACATTCCCACCAGCAGTGGAGAAGGGTTCCTTGTTCCTTCTCCAATATTTGTTGTTGGTTTATTTCTTTATGATAGCCATTCTTTCTGGAGTGAGATGGTATCTCAGTGTTGTATTAACTTGCATTTCATGAATGGCTAATGATACAGAGCATTTTTTCGTATGTTCATTCCCTTCTTTAATTTTGTCCTGTGAGAAGTGTGTATTCATCTCAGATTAGGTCTTTAAATTTGAGGGCCCTAATGCATTTTAGTGCTTTATAAATTCTAGACAGCAGACCTTTGTCTGAGTGCTTATGATTTAAGATTTTTTCAATATTTGTGGGTTGTCTTTTCACTATGTTGATAATTTCTTTGGATGTGCAAAAACTTCTCAGTAAGAGTTGGTCCCAGTTGTTAATTCTTTCAAGTGTTTGCCATATGAATACATGTTTATTCATGGACTCTTTGCCTACCCCTATGTCTTCAAGAGTTTCTCCTACTTTCTCTTCCAGGAGATTAAGTGTTTCCCTTTTAATGTTTAGATATTTAATCTATTTTGACTTTAGCTTAGTGTATGGTGATAAACCTGGATCAAGTTTTAGTTTTCAGCATGTAAAAAGGTAGGTTCCCAGCACCATTTGTTAAAGAGGCTATCTTTCTTCCAGTGAGCGTGTTTGGCCCCTTTGTCAAAGATCAGGTGACTGAATGTGTTCATAGAGACCTCTGCATCTTCTAATCTATTCCATTGATCCTCATGTCTATTTCGTTGCCAATACCATATAGATTTTATCAAAGTACCTTTGTAGTATAACTTCAAGTCAGGAATTGTAATGTCTACTGCCTTGTCTTTATTGGCCAAGATTACCTTTGCTATTCTAGGTCTTTTCTGGCTCCAAATATATTTTAGGAATGATTTCTCTAGGTCTGGGAGGTTTGTTGGTGGCAGTTTGATAGGGATTGCATTAAATCTGTACAACAATTTTGAGAGTATGGTCATATTCGCAATGATGGTTCTTCCTATCTAGGAGCAGGGAATATCATTTCATTTTCTGAGATCTTCTACAATCTCTTTTCTTAGGGTACTGTAATTTTCCATGAAAAGATCTTTGACTTCTTTAGTTAAGTGAATTGCAAGGTATTTCATTTTCCATGGGGCTATTGTAAACTGTATTGTTTCTATAGTTTCCCTCAGTGAGTTTTTTTTTTTTTATCTGTGTAGAAGAAGGCTATTGATTTTTCCCTCTCCAATATTTGTTGTTGGTTTATTTCTTTATGAGTATTGACCTTGTATCTTGCTATGCAACTGAATTTGTTATCAATTCTAGTAGCTTCTTGATGGAGTTTCTTGCATCTTCCAAATAAAATGTCATGTTATCTGCAAATAGTGGTAATTTAACTTCTTTTTTATCTATTCTTATTCTTTTATTTCTCCTTCTTTTCTGATGTTTATAGCTAATGATTTCAAAACTATGATGAATAGGAGGGGTGATAGAAGACATCCTTGTCTTGTACCAGATCTAAGAGAAAAAGCTTTGAGATTTTCCCCATTTAAAATTATATTAGCCATTGGGTTGTCATAGAAGGCTTTTATCAAATTGAAGTAGAGGCCTTCTATTCCAATTTTCTTAGGTCTTTGAACATGAATGAGTGTTGGACTTTGTCAAAAGCTTTTTCTGCTCAATTGAGATGATCATGTGGTTTTTAGTTTTCAGTTTGTCAATATAGTGTATTACGTTTATAGATTTTTGAATACTGAACCATCCTTACATCCTTGGGATGAAACATACCTGGTCATGGTGTATGATCTTTTGTATGATCTGATGTATTCTATTTGCTAGGCTTTTATTGAGGATTTTTGCATCTATGTTCATGAGGGAGATTGGCCTGCAGTTCTCTTTTCTACTTGGGTCTTTCCCTGGTTTTGGAATCAGTATAGTACTTGCCACCAGGAATGATTTTGGAAGGATTGCTTCCTTTTCAATTTCATTGAAGAGTTTGGGAAGGGTAGGGATTTTGTCTTCTATAAATTTCTTGTAGAATTCAGCTGTGAATCCATCAGGACCTGGACTTTTCTTTGTCGGCAGGCTTTTTATTATGTTTTGCATTTCGTTGTTATTGGGTCATTGAGAGTTCTTATATCTTTTTGACTCAGTGTTGGTAATTTGTATGGTTCAAGGAATCTGTTCATATTTTCTATATCTTCTATTGTAAATATTCTCAGTGTAAAGATTCTCAGGGTAGAGATTCCACTGGGTGGAAAAATGGTTATTTCACCCTTTTTATTCCTTATTGCTTGTATTTGAAATTTTTCTTTCCTATTTTTGATGAGGTTAGCTAGGGGCTTATCGATTTTGTTTAGTCTTTCAAAGAGCCAGCTTTTTGATTCATTGATTCTTTGAACTGTTTTCTTCATCTCAATTGAATTAATTTCTGCTCTAATCTATGATTTCTTCCCATCTTTTGGGCTCTGGGTTTGGTTTACTCATCCTATTCTAGATGTTGGAGTTGTAAAATTAGAGTGCTTATTTGTTCCCGTATTGTTTTCATAATGTGTGAGTTCATAGCTCTGATTTTCCTTCTGAAAACTTCTTTCATCGTATCCCATAAAGTCTGATAAATTGTGGTTAAATTTTCATTGAATTGTAGATATTGTTCAATTTCTTTTCAAATTTCCTCTGTGACCCATTGATTCCTTAGCAGGGAATTGTTTAATTTCCATGTATTTATAGGTTTTTATAGTTTCTTTTATTTTTTTATTTCTAGTTTCATTACAATGTATTCAGATAATATGCATGGGATAATTTCTGTTTTCCTGCATATAGCTAAGCATGACCTATGGACTAGTATGTGGTCTATTTTAGAAAATGACCCATGTGCAGCTGAAAAAAATGTGTATTCAGTTGTGGTTGCATGGAAAACTCTGTATATGTCCACTAAATCCATTTGTTCATAGCTCTGGTCAGTTCTACTACTTCTTTGGTAATTTTTTGTCCGGTTGACTTATCTTTATGAGATAAGGGGTTGCTAAGGTCTCCTGTTAAGATTGTTGTATTGTGTATTAGATGTTTCATGCCCATTCAGATTTGTCTTATATAGTTGGGTGCTTCTGTGTTTGGTGCATAGATATTAATATGTGTAACTCTTCCTCTTGAATTTTCCCCCTAATTAATATATTATGGCCTTCTTTATTTTGCTTTATGCTTCTTGGTGTGAAGCTGAGACTGTCTGAGAATAAAATTGCTACCCTTGCTTTTTTCTGTGGTTCTGGGGCATGTAGTATTGTTTTCATCCTTTGACTTTAAGCCTGTGAATGTCTTTTTGAGTTAAGTGTGCTTCCTGTATACAACATATTGTTGGGTTTTGTTTCCTAATCCACTGTGCCAGTCTATTTCTCTTAATTGGCGCATTGAGTCGATTTACATTGATGGTTATAATTGAGATGTGTTGACTTATGATTGTCATGTTATTTACCTGCTGTTTACTCCCTTATTTTTTATATTTAATTGTTTGCCCTATTTAGTGGGTTCCTGCTGTTCTGATTCATGGTGTTCTGGTCTCTGTGGTCCCTTTCTAAAACATCTTTCAGTAGCCTGTGTAGGGATTTCTTTGTCATTATGAAATTCTTTAGTTGTTCTTTGCCATGGAAGTAGTTCAGTTCTCCATCAAACTTGAAAGAGAATTTTGCAGGGTATAGTAGTCTGGCCTGGAATTTGTTTTCATAGAGGACTTGAAGTGCTCTGCCCCATGTTCCTCTTGCCTTCATAGTTTGTGAAGAGAAGTCGGCCGTAATTCTGATGGGTTTTCCTTTGAATGTGATCTGCTTCTTTTCTCTAGCAGCTTTTAGTATATTATTCTTGTGTTGGATTTCTAGGATCTTGACTATTATATGTGTCAGGGTGTTTTAGTTGAGTTGAAGTTATTTGGCATTCTGCATGCTTCAGTTACCTGAATGTTAGATTACTTCCTCATATTTGGAAGTTTTCTGCTATTACTTCTGCCCATATTCATTTTATATCTTTTGTATTGACTCCTTTCTCATTGTCGCCTTTTAGTCTCACATTGTTCATCCTGGCATCATCTTGCAGGTGATGGATTATTTTTAAGTTCCTCTATATCTCTTTGACTCTGCTTCATGTGATCTATTTCTTTTCTGTATTGCTTATTCAAGGAATCTATCATATTTC
The DNA here is from genome assembly GCA_004027165.1 of Ctenomys sociabilis. Classification (NCBI taxonomy): domain Eukaryota; kingdom Metazoa; phylum Chordata; class Mammalia; order Rodentia; family Ctenomyidae; genus Ctenomys; species Ctenomys sociabilis. The sequence goes on along the minus strand of PVKA01018902.1, from coordinate 5,011 downwards.
TCCACTCCTCTATTTATCCATATCTTCTTTAGAGGTAGCTATTAATTCTTTTATTACAGAGTATTTTTCAAATTGGCTTTCCTCCATATATGACTGTAATTGATTCTTTACTTCACAAGCTATGATTTCAGAGATTTGTTTTTATATATCCTAAATTATTTCTGCTCTGACCTTGTCTTTACCTTTCTGCTATTGTTCATACATTTTGGCTGAGTTAGCATTCTCTGCACTTGCTCTCGGTGAGCAATGGATTTCCCCCATATGTTTGTGCATTAGGTTCTTTATTTTAAATTCTATGTATTCAGAAATGTCTTTTTTAATTTCACACTTAATTCTGCTATGAGTCCCTCTATACCTTTCTGCTGTTTTTTCTTTGCTTCTGACCCTGTTAAGTCATTCATTTTAGGTGAGATAGCGTCCTCTGCACTTGTTCTGGATGGGCTCAGGGCTTGAGACTGCATTTTGTTCCTTGTCTTTGTCATTCTATATAGCACTGACCTCTGACCTTTGGTGTAGAGCTTTGGTGCATTATCCCCTTAGCGCCTAATGAGATTCTGGTGCAGATCTACTAAGTTTGAGTTTATCCAGTTATGCTTGGCCTGTGTCTAGCTGTTATGTTCAGCTACTTTTTGCTGCAGCCCTTGGAAGTGAACCTGTTGTGCCCCTATGGCACAACAGTGAGCCTGTGCTGCTCCTCTATTGTGCCCTTGGCACAAGGAGCACCACAGAGTGTAGAAGCTCTCTCACAGACTCACCGGGCCAGGCTGGGCTTGATCGGGGACCATGAATATCTCAAAAGTTCTCACTCGCTAGGCAACCTTGGAGGTGAGGCCTCCAGAGGGTGTGCAGGGAAGCCCAAAGTGCTCCCACACTCTTACTGGGCCAGGCTGGGGTGGATCAAGCCAAGAGAGTTTCAGAAGTTCTTCGAGTGTTGGTCTTTATCAAAAGGTTTTTCTGCATCTATTGAGATTATCATGTGGTTTTTGTCTTTGGCTTTGTTGATATGGTTCATTGTATTTATTTTAATATATCCATGCATTCCTGGCATGATTAACACTTGGTTTTGGTGTAAAATCAGGATGACTTTTTTTTTTTCTTTTAGCCCTTTGATAATATTGGCCTTGATTTCTTTTGTTGAAAATTATTTCTGCAAAGCTGGTTTTGAAGTCATGAATTTAGTTTCATTCATGAGTACAAGTTTGAAATTCATGCTGTTTACAAACATCCTCTAGAGTGGATACATGTACATATTAAAGCTTGATTTCCTAAAACTCTCTCATTGCTCCCTTCCCATCCCCCTTCACCTCTGGTTCCTCTACCAAACTTTCCATACTTAATGGTATTTGTCTTAGCACATGTTATGGCATGTAATGTTTATATTGATTGGGATTATTAGGATCACATACACAGCACATTTTTATTTCTCTTATTTCCTTTTCCTTTTTCCTTTACCCCATCTTTGTTCTCTTGGACAATTTCCTCAGTGAACAAGGTCTGTATTCTAGTCATTTTCTACTCATCCTTTATTATTTTCTTTGTATTTTGTCTCACTCAAATGAGAGAAACTGTATGATATTTAAGCTTGTGTTTCTAATTAGTTTATTCAATGTTGTATTTTCCAAAGGTATCTGTTTTCCTACAAATGCCTCAAATTTCTCAGCCTTTATAGCCAGATAGTATTTCATTACATGTAGATACCAGTGTTGTTTATCCAGTTATCCATTGCTTGATATACTTGCTGCTTCCTGGACTTAGTTAATTTGAACTGTGCTGTTATAGATATTGGTATGCAAGTGTCACTATATTATGATAATTCCAGATCCTCAGAAAAGATACTTAACACAGGGATTGCTGAACCATATGGAATTTCTAATTTCTTTTTTTCAATTTTTAAAGTTTTTGTTTTCTTAATTCAATTTCATTTTATTTTTAAGAGTAAAAAACAAGCAAAAAATAAAAAAAGACAGAAATGAGGTAACACACAACAATACATATGTTACTGATTTTCAAAACAGGGATGGCTAATTAACAATGGTTGTTGTATTTTGTTTTAACAGAACTGGGTGTTGAACTCAGGCCCTTGTACTTGCCAGGGTAGTGTTTATTCTATTGAGCCATCTCCCCAGTCCCTATTTTTATCAGCAAATCTGTTGCTCAGATTAGCAGACATAGTTGTGCAAGATTGGACAAATAATTAAAGATTAATGCTTGATTTCAAGAAATCTTACTTTTTACTTGTGTTCTTTTAAAATTTATTTTAGAGAGAGTAGAATAATTGATGACATTAGAATTTAGAAGACCAAGTTGAGAGTTATCCAACCATGGGTTTTGTATGACATATTGCTGTCCTCAATGTAGTAGCTCAGATAAAGGATACAGAGTTAGTCAAGGTGAAAATTCTAAACATTATCTGTTATTTAAAAAATACTGATGCAATTAACAGTACGATCATTCAGCCATCCTGTATACTTGCATGTCTTCCCCCTTCTTCTTTTCCTATCTTTTTCCTTTCTCCCTTCTTCACTGTTTAATCCTTAAGCTCATTTTCTTTTCATTTTACTAAATCTATTGTACCATTCACGTTTTATTTATTCGTTCAGGTTCTTACAGCAGAGAGACAATACAATATTTACACATGCATACCTGATTTATTTCACTTATGAGTATAGCCTCTAATTGAGTCCACTTACCTGTAGAGGCTTCAAGTTTGTTTTTCTTTATACCTGAGTGGTACTCCATCATACAAAAATACTATATCTTTATCAACCAATCCTCAAGTGGTGAGCATTTAGTTGTTTCCAAGATTTGGCTATGACAAATGGTGCTGCTATAAATATGGGTGCTCATATATCAAGATGGTATATTTTCCATTCTTGTGGGCAAATACTCAGAAGGAGAATAGCAGGATTAAATGGGATTTTCAGTGTTAACTTATTGAGAAGTCTCCACATTGATTTCCATAATAACTGTACCATTCTCCTCACCCAATTCTCTTATTTTTCTTTAATTTTTATTTTATTGAAGTACGAATATCAATGAGACAATTTTAACATACCTTGACAAGATGGATTTGATAAATTAATACATTGCAAACTGTTTTCTTAATGTTTTCGTATCATAGAAGGTGGATACATGATATTATGCTTGCAGACATTATTATACCTTATGTATAATAACAGTAAATTAAGAGAGAGTAGCTGTTTGTGTATCTTATTTTTTATACCTGAATTACATCAAAGATTCAATGATTAATATTTTCTACCTTGTTATTTTCCTTTTTTAAATTGAATCTTTGATGTAATTCATGTATAAAAAATAAGATACATAAACAGCTACATTCTCTTAATTTACTGATAAGAGACATATGCTATAATAATGTCTGTAAGTATAATATCATATATGCACCTATGATACCAAAACATTATGAAAACAGTTTGCAATGTATTAATTTATGAAATCCATCTTGTCAAGGTATCTTAAAACTGTCTCATTGATATTTGTATTTCAATAAAAAAAAAATGCCACAAAGAGCAGTAGCTAAAGAAAGTCTGTCTCACTGTCTGTTATACTGTTATATTACATTCAGGCTGTTTGTCCCAGGCTGGAGGAAGAATTCACACCCATAATCCCAGCAGTACTAAAATCCATAATCCCAGCCTTGGATCACACATAAGCCCAGTGGATCTTGAGTTAATCACAAACTCTAGAAGTCCTCACCCCGTGACTGCTTGAGGCTTTGGGGGGACAACTAGACACAAACCATAACATTCTAACCCTGGACCCCCAAAATCTCATTCACATCCTGTTGTGCAAAAGACATTTTAGTCTATCTCTAAGAGTTGCTGAAAGTCTCAACAGTTTCAGCATGGCTGAGAAGTCAAGTCCCAAGTCTCCTCCAAAATCCAAGGCAAACACTTAGCTGTGAGCTCCTGTACAGAAGAAGAGTTAAACACATCCAACATTCAGAGGCACAGGAGAAACATTACCAATCCAAAAGTTGCAAACAACAAGGAAAGACAAAACAGTGGGACCAACACAAGCCCAAAATCCATCAGGGCAAACACTAAATCCCATAGTTCCAACTGGAACACCCGAAGCAGTCTGCACTCAGTTGTGAGCTCCAAAGGCCTTACATGGCTCCGCCCCTGCAGCACTTCTGGTGGTTGTAGTTCCCATGGCTTCTTTCTCAGGCCTGCTTTCCTCCTTCCTTGCAGTTTCCCTTAGATGATCCACGTTCCTGGATTTTCCAGACTTCTGCGGTTTCCACTGTATAGGCTTCTCTCTCACAGCTTCACACACTGCCCTCTCAGGGGCACCCTGCCTGGCCTCCCAGGCCTTCTTCTGAAATCGAGGTGGAAACCTTAACCTCAGCTCCTGCATTCTGCATGCACCTAAAACCAGCGCCACGTGGATGATGCCAAGGTCTGCTGCCAGCTGCAACAGTAGCCAGGCTTCCCTTACTCTTGGGTGTGGGAGTTGAGTACCTGGATGGCTGAGCACTCAGACCCTGATTCCCAGGAACAGATTCTCCATGCTGGCACCATTCTGGAATGTGGTGTGTCCACTGCTGCCATTCTGGAACTTGGGCTCAGCAGCTTTCCCCTCAAGGCAAAGTTCCTGACCTTTGCAGGTCTGAGGCTGCAAAGGTTAGAGACCTGCCACCTCCAGTGAGATGCCCTCAGGCCATCGTTTCCATTATCTTTTTCCTTCTCTGTAATGGAGGTCTTAGTTCCATCTTTGCAGTCTACAGCTTTCTTGGCACTTCCTTTCTGGTCAAACTCACAACATTCTGGACCATCCTGCTGGACTCCTCGCTTTTCATTCTCAACATAAATCTGACTAAAAGCCCCCAATAACAGCCATGCAACCACCCCAATATTTGGCTGCTTTGAAATGTCTTTTGAGAGATTAATCAGTCCACCATGCTTAAACTCAGTCTTAGGCAAAGTCTTTGGCATAAGTAAATTCAGATAGTCTTTTGGCCAAACCATAGCACAAATCATCTGGAGTC